>JAHLJT010009419.1:179323566-179355343 GCA_031308135.1 Acheta domesticus | reverse complement strand
GGGGAAGTTGCCCGTGCCCTTAGGGAGCCGGGCTTCCCAATCATCACTTGCGCGCGTACACCCCGTTTCTGGATGGAGGGGAATGAGCGCTGAGTGAGGGGAAGTTTGCCCGTGCCCTTAGGGGAGCCGGGCTTCCCAAGCATCAGCTTGCGCGCGGTACACCCGTTCTGGATTTGATGGGGAAATGAGCGCGGAGAGAGGGAAGTTGCCGTTGCCCTTAGGGGAGCCGGGCTTTCCCAAGCATCAGCTTGCGCGCGTACACCCGTTCTGGATTTGGCGGGGGAAATGAGCGCGGAGTGAGGGGAAGTTGCCCGTGCCCTTAGGGGAGCCGGGCTTCCCAAGCATCAGCTTGCGCGCGTACACCCGTTTTCTGGATTTGGAGGGGGAAATGAGCGCGGAGTGAGGGGAAGTTGCCCGTGCCCTTAGGGGAGCCGGGCTTCCCAAGCATCAGCTTGCGCGCGTACACCCGTTTCTGGATTTGGAGGGGAAATGAGCGGCGGAGAGAGAGGGAAGTTGCCCGTGCCCTTAGGGGAGCCGGGCTTCCCAAGCATCACTTGCGCGCGTACAACCGTTTCTGGATTTGGAGGGGAAATGAGCGCGGAGAGAGGGGAAGTTGCCCGTGCCTTTAGGGGAGCCGGGCTTCCCAAGAATCAGCTTGCGCGCGTACACCCGTTTCTGGATTTGGAGGGGAAATGAGCGCGGAGTAGAGAGAGGGGAAGTTGCCCGTGCCCTTAGGGGAGCCGGGCTTCCCAAGCATCAGCTTGCGCGTGTACACCCTTTTCTGGATTTGGAGGGGAAATGAGCGCGGAGTGAGGGGAAGTTGCCCGTGCCCTTAGGGGAGCCGGGCTTCCCAAGCATCAGCTTGCGCGCGTACACCCGTTTCTGGATTTGGAGGGGAAATGAGCGCGGAGCGGAGGGGAAGTTGCACGTGCCCTTAGGGGAGCCGGGCTTCCCAAGCATCAGCTTGCGCGCGTCCACCCGTTTTTGGATTTGGAGGGGAAATGAGCGCGGAGTGAGGGGAAGTTGCCCGTGCCCTTAGGGGAGCCGGGCTTCCCAAGCATCAGCTTGCGCGCGTACACCCGTTCTGGATTTGGAGGGGAAATGAGCGCGGAGTGAGGGGAAGTTGCCGTGCCCTTAGGGGAGCCGGGCTTCCCAAGCATCAGCTTGCGCGCGTACACCCGTTTCTGGATTTGGAGGGGAAATGAGCGCGGAGTGAGGGGAAGTTGCCCGTGCCCTTAGGGGAGCCGGGCTTCCCAAGCATCAGCTTGCGCGCGTACACCCGTTTCTGGATTTGGAGGGGAAATGAGCGCGGAGTGAGGGGAAGTTGCCCGTGCCCTTAGGGGAGCCGGGCTTCCCAAGCATCAGCTTGCGCGCGTACACCCGTTTCTGGATTTGGAGGGGAAATGAGCGCGGAGTGAGGGGAAGTTGCCCGTGCCCTTAGGGGAGCCGGGCTTCCCAAGCATCAGCTTGCGCGCGTACACCCGTTTCTGGATTTGAGGGGAAATGAGCGCGGAGTGAGGGGAAGTTGCCCGTGCCCTTAGGGGAGCCGGGCTTCCCAAGCATCAGCTTGCGCGCGTACACCCGTTTCTGGATTTGGAGGGGAAATGAGCGCGGAGAGAGGGGAAGTTGCCCGTGCCCTTAGGGGAGCCGGGCTTCCCAAGCATCAGCTTGCGCGCGTACACCCGTTTCTGGATTTGGAGGGGAAATGAGCGCGGAGTGAGGGGAAGTTGCCCGTGCCCTTAGGGGAGCCGGGCTTCCCAAGCATCAGCTTGCGCGCGTACACCCGTTTCTGGATTTGGAGGGGAAATGAGCGCGGAGTGAGGGGAAGTTGCCCGTGCCCTTAGGGGAGCCGGGCTTCCCAAGCATCAGCTTGCGCGCGTACACCCGTTTCTGGATTTGGAGGGGAAATGAGCGCGGAGTGAGGGGAAGTTGCCCGTGCCCTTAGGGGAGCCGGGCTTCCCAAGCATCAGCTTGCGCGCGTACACCCGTTTCTGGATTTGATGGGAAATGAGCGCGGAGAGAGGGGAAGTTGCCCGTGCCCTTAGGGGAGCCGGGCTTCCCAAGCATCAGCTTGCGCGCGTACACCCGTTTCTGTATTGGAGGGGAAATGAGCGCGGAGAGAGGGGAAGTTGCCCGTGCCCTTAGGGGAGCCGGGCTTCCCAAGCATCAGCTTGCGCGCGTACACCCGTTTCTGGATTTGGAGGGGAAATGAGCGCGGAGTGAGGGGAAGTTGCCCGTGCCCGTACGAGCGCGGGCTCCCCAGGCGGACAAGCAGCTCGTGCGGGCGCGGTTTGATGGGTCTGGCAAACAGAAACTTGAGCAATTATATAAATGTATCCAACCAAAGCATTAAAGCGAAAATAATGTCACAGTTCATTAAATGTTTCATTCCATTGTGTTCCTCACAGTACGAGACTACCGGCGGGGAGGTGACGGTAAATAGCATGTTTTATCTGCTGTTATCCAAAAAATTGCATCAATACATAGAATCCTTACAGTACTGCGACACATTTTATTCATAGTAAAAGTTATAATTATATAGATTATATAAATGATCTGTACATTGTCCAACTTCTGTAGATTTACATTATTCATAGAAAATTACCATTGAATTGTTCATGATAAAACTTATTTTAATAAGATCCTAACCTGACTCATGAATGGCTCGTTTGCGGTTGTACTATGTGTATATTAAACCAAGGTTACCTATAACCCTTGATACGTAACACACCGCTAGGAAGCGCTGGCAGAACCTCGTATGCTACGAAAAGATCGTGTAAAATTTTAACGTCATTAGTTATCATTTGCCCCAGTTGTACCATTAGTCCAAATAGGTAGATTTGTCCTTCCAAATAGTTATCACATCCCAGCAGTGCACCGCCCCAGCTGGGCTAAGCTCCCGACTACTATACCCCCATGTGTGGTAGTGTAGTGAATATAGTGGAAGTGTGTGTGTGTGTGTGTGGTAAGGGATGAGGATAGGACCAGGAAGAGGAAGGAAAGATCGCGCGCGGTCCAGGGCCCGTTTGTTGGGGTAGTGTTTCGGCATTCGCCTCGTGTTGATCGGAGTAACCACGGAAAACTACCGGTGAGAGCAACTAGCCTTTAGAAGTATCTTTCAGGCAGCGTCTGAATATGACCTAGCTACCTAGCTAGTGTCAAAAACACTGCCTCCGTTCAGAGGTTCTAAAGAGTCATCCATTGATGCTTTGAAACCCCCTAAGCCGATCAAGAAATGAGTTTTAGTACACTCTATGTAATGGGTTTTAATACACTCGGTGTAATCCCTGGCGAAAATCCGTGTTTTGGTGGTCTGAAAAGCAGCTGTGGCACTATGTTTTTCACTTGGAGCATTGCTCCTGTCCATACTGTCCAGTAGTCCACATCTGTTGTGCACAGAAATATGCATATTCAAGTTGCAACGAAAGTTCAGGGAAAAAAGTTTTTGCTGTTTGAGAACACTCACATAGATTAGGTTAGGTTATGTTAGGTTAGGTTGGGTCAGTGAGGTTATCACCTAGTGAATTAATCTATCAGAGACCGATACATATAATTAACCGATTCAAAGGTGCAAAATTTGCAGATGGGTTCAGCTAATGGCAATTTCAGGTGAATTATGGAAGTTTTCCACTAAAAAGTAATTCATTGGTTTCGCAATCTACGTGTATATAACGATTCGCAACGGTACACGTCGTTGTACACATCGTGTACACGCCCTATTGATTCCATCGCGAACACATCAAATACAGTCCAGTTCAAGTTTTTATTTTATTTTTTTTATTTATTTACGTCAAAAACAGTTAAAAACTGCGTATGACGAGCTATGGGGAGAAGTGAATTTTGTGCACGTTTTCATAATTCTGTGGTCTCTATCCTAAACCATATTCTAGTCGAATTTTGAATACAGAAAAGAGAGTTTTTTTTCGAGTTTTGTTGACAAAATATTCGCTCCTATATAATAAAATATATTTTCAAAGGTAAATTAGCTATAAATTCCTGCCCTGAACCCTCATGTTCTTCATGAAAGAATAATACTTTTTGCCGCGATAATATGAAAAACGATAATTTGAATAACTATATTTCCCACTGAAATTCAGAAGACGTGCACAAATAATGAAGTTACATTTATGTCCAGAAGCAAAACAAGGGACCATCTCAGCATTTGCTCAAGGATCAGGGAAACTGGACGAAAAACCTGATCGAGATGGGGGCCATCAACCCAGAAACTGTGGTACAATACTTGTTACAGGTTCTTTAGAATTATACAGTCCAAATGATAAATAATTACATTAACTATCATTGTTAAAATTAATTCTACTTTCCTTTTTGATGCTCGGTATAGTCTCGAATTGTATAGAAACAGTTATGCAGCAGAAAAGATTTTACTTGGGACTTAAACTTTTCTATTGAATTTAATCGTTTAATGTCTTCTGGCAAAGTGTTGTAGAGTAATGTACATGAATTGTATGTGAATTTTTTGTAGTGAGCTGTTGATACTGCCACCTGGTGAATATGATTACTACGTTGTGTGTTACACTTATAGACATCGGCGGTTGCTGAAAATATATTCTCGCCCTTAAGTAATCATTTTTGACAAAAACTACAGATTCGTAAATCAGGAGACAGCTCAGGCATACATTCATTTGGGCCAAAGGACATAATTTGTACACAAAAATGCATAACGTGGGCAAGCTCTTACGCACTTCCCGTACATTGGAGTGTATGACTCCATGCACAATTTGTGTGCTTGCGTTAGCGCGTACTTGCGTTAGCGCGTACTTGCGTTAGCGCGTACTTGCGTTAGCGCGTACTTGCGTTAGCGCGTACTTGCGTTAGCGCGTACTTGCGTTAGCGCGTACTTGCGTTAGCGCGTACTTGCGTTAGCGCGTACTTGCGTTAGCGCGTACTTGCGTTAGCGCGTACTTGCGTTAGCGCGTACTTGCGTTAGCGCGTACTTGCGTTAGCGCGTACTTGCGTTAGCGCGTACTTGCGTTAGCGCGTACTTGCGTTAGCTGCGCGTACTTGCGTTAGCGCGTACTTGCGTTAGCGCGTACTTGCGTTAGCGCGTACTCTGCGTTAGCGCGTACTTGCGTTAGCGCGTACTTGCCGTTAGCGCGTACTGCGTTAGCGCGTACTTGCGTTAGCGCTACTTGCGTTAGCGCGTACTTGCGTTAGCGCGTACTTGCGTTAGCGCGTACTTGCGTTAGCGCGTACTTGCGTTAGCGCGTACTTGCGTTAGCGCGTACTTGCGTTAGCGCGTACTTGCGTTAGCGCGTACTTGCGTTAGCGCGTACTTGCGGTTAGCGCTTACTTGCGTTAGCGCGTACTTGCGTTTAGCGCGTACTTGCTGTTAGCGCGTACTTGCGTTAGCGCGTACTTGCGTTAGCGCGTACTTGCGTTAGCGCGTACTTGCGTTAGCGCGTATTTGCGTAGGGCGTACTTGCGTTAGCGCGTACTTGCGTTAGCGCTTACTTGCGTTAGCGCGTACTTGCGTTAGCGCGTACTTGCGTTAGCGCGTACTTGCGTTAGCGCGTACTTGCGTTAGCGCGTACTTGCGTTAGCGCGTACTTGCGTTAGCGCGTACTTGCGTTAGCGCGTACTTGCGTTAGCGCGTACTTGCGTTAGCGCGTACTTGCGTTAGCGCGTACTTGCGTTAGCGCGTACTTGCGTTAGCGCGTACTTGCGTTAGCGCGTACTTGCGTTAGCGCGTACTTGCGTTAGCGCGTACTTGCGTTAGCGCGTACTTGCGTTAGCGCGTACTTGCGTTAGCGCGTACTTGCGTTAGCGCGTACATCTCGCGTACAGTGGCGCACATGTCAATTTTCGCCATGGATGGGTTTTAATAAACTCGATGTAATGGGTTTTTAAACCTCGTGTGGAAGTTTATGACATGCGCTCGTGTCTTGAAATGCTTGATACTCGGGTTTTATTTATTTATTTACCCACAACAGGCCAAAGCCCCAATTACAGTAGGCATTACAAAAGAAAAATATACAAAACATACAAAATAATAAAAAAAAAACATTTTCAAATAAAATACCAAAACTAAATTACAGAAGTCGAATTAAAGAATTCATATTTTTTTCAAAAATTGATAAAACATGACACACCAGTATGATAAACAAAAATGGAAACATATCTTCAAAACAGTCATTACAAAAAAGTAACAAAATAAGTTTAAATGACAATATTACAAAAATGGAAATCACATCTTCAAAATAATCGGAATGTAATAGAGAGCAATACTTAACACAATAAATCCACATTCAGTGATCATTCAATATTATATTAAATTCTGTTTGTATTTTGGAAAAGAAAAACTAAGTCTAAATCCCACACTCTACTGAATTGACTTTTGAAGACATTCTCAAGAATGGTGAATATTTGTGTGATGTTGTATTTGGTTTATTGAAATATAATAATTGTCGTCCTCTTAAATTTGATACCCGTGCGTTAAATGACAATTGTGACAGCAATTCATTGTTATCTGATAGACCATTAACTATTTTAAACCCTTCACTGCCGACTTTACAAAAATTGAGATAAAAATTTGGAAACTCACAGATGGTATTTAAAGAACGAAAGGATGAAGCGTGACTTTTTCAACATTTTTCGGATGGTTGGTTTTTGAGATATAGAATGTCCATGATCATGGGACGTCAGTAGTTAACGGATATAGGTGTCTTTTATATGGAACAGTGCAAATATCTCAAGGTTTTTTCTAAATAATGGTTTATTGCACAAATATGCTACAAAATTAAATAATGGTTGCATATACTGAGTGTTTTTAAGCAAACATACGTGATCATAACAATAATATTGAAAATAAAAAAAAATCAAGAACTACAAATTGAAGATTACAAACGTTCAAAATACAGTAAAAAATTACTTAAAATATGACAAAATAAAGAAAAGTACATATTTCAATCTAAAGAAAAGATTTTATAGTGCATTATTTAGTATGATAATCATAAAAACAGTTTCGATTTTTGAAAAAGCATAAATAAATTGATATTTCTCGCAACGTAGGTGCCTTTTACCACTGCAGCCTTGGTTCTTACATCCCCTGCTTTTTCCTGTGAGTGTTCTACTCTGTCATGACTTATTTCTTACGATTCAAAACAATTCTTCAGCAAAGACTCTTCTATTGACAAGAGTAGTTAGATTGAATTCTTTAACTAAAATATTATAAGAAATTTCATAATTTAATACCCATCATTTCGCCATCGGCACTGAGTGTACTGCAACTGATGAGTAGAGACCGGATTTTTATATAATTTACATATTTTTTGTCCTTTCTACTTACCGTTCTCAAAACTGTAATCTTGGCAAATCATCGCCCTCCTAACACAATATAGAATTTTTTCGTTACACGTTTTACATATTTAGTACTATATTACATATTTTACATATTTTGCTGTTTTCACAAGACTTTTTCTTATTTTATCAATTTCTTCAATTTAATTCCATATTTTTAATGAAAAGATGTATTTTTAACCCGGCAGTGGTAACGTGACTTTTTGAACAGAAGTGGTAACGTGGGGTGTCTCCAGACCCCCACACTTTTTTTCGCGATATATGCTAAATTATTAAAAAATAAAATAATATTATATTCTTCTTCTATTATTAAGAATTGTTTGCGTGTAATTAAACAATTTACTAAGAATTTAGTTGCTAAACAACTCTGAGAATTCATCAGGAAAGCATCTAATATTGGGAGTTAATTTTTCTACCGGTCTGCGCATGTTGTCACATCCAAGCCCATGTTTCGTAGCAAAAATTGAAATCTTTTCAAATTCAAAGTACAATGGAAAATTTCAATACCCATATTATCCACTTTCCACAATTCAGGACGATTTGGGAATCCTGATTTCACAGACTCAGCCAAAATACGTAGCACAATTACTGCCTTCTTTTCCCCTTTGTCAGTCTTGTTGGTGCTGCGATCCTTTTTATTCCTCTCTAAATCCATTTCATTTTTATGTTGGTGGATTCTGTAATCCTATCCAAATCAATAACAAGGAAAACATTTTCCTGGTATTTTGGAATTGCGTGCAGACTGCTTTTTTTCCAGGGCGATGAGTAACAATATTCTGCTTCCGCTTTCAGCAAAGGTTGGCGTATTATTCCCTCCTTAACATATAAAGTGACCTAAAATGTTCATAGTACTTCAGTATTAATTTTGCAGTGGAATCCTACCGTAAAAATACAGTATGCAATACGTTGCCAAACTAATAGAATGTACGAGACTGAAGACACCTTTGATAACGTAGAAGATAACGCGAGGATCTCTGGGCACCCCAAACAAAAACAATCACTTGCTACACGGATAAAACTCACTAAAGTGGCAAACTGAGAGCACACTAAATATCATGATACAGAAAGAGAAAGGTCTAAAGCAATGGCCAGGGTAGTACAACATGATAAATACAACAAGCGGGAAGAAAGGATCGTGGGGTTTCCCCACAGACCCCCCGCGTTACCACTCCCGGGTTAAATCAGCATTTTTTCCTACATTATTGAAATCTAGGTGTCCAAATATTATAGACACTGCGTTTTGTGATCTGTAACCTTAATTTCCGATAAAAAATTTGAGATCGCCGACGGGTAACATTTCGAGGAGATGCTACAGTGTATGTTTGCTGGTTGTAGATCTCGCCAGTTTGTGCGATGGCTTCTATTCCGATTAGTCCGGCTGCTAAACTACTGTCCTGGATTGCAATAGATTAAGCTTTTACTACTGACAGAGAAAGTTGTATGATGCAAAGAGAGCAGTTTTTTCTAAATGTAAGTTCTTGCTATGTAAATGGTTTTTAAATAGAAATTTTAACTTTACATATTATATCCGATTTTACATATTTATTAACTATTCTTACTGTTTTTCAGAACATATTATGTACACATTTTGACTTTAATACTACATATGTTTTCGGTCTCTGCTGTTTTTTTTTCGATTTCTCCCCTCAAGTGCCCTGGAGGGGCGGAAATTTATTCAATAAAGGGGCGTACATTTGAACTCCAGCCGATTAGGCTTTTGGAGTTTTGGGAGGGCTGTAACTTAAAAAGACTAACTTATTACTTAAAAACTATTATAGGGCTGGCCTCTTGGGCCTAGCCTAGTTTATTTACAGTGATTTAGACAGATGTTGATAAGTTCTTTAAAATAGTTCATCCTCTTATTTTCTTTTATTTCATTCATTCCACTCACTCATTCGTACAACTATATTTACAACTCATTTCTCTCACATTCATTCTCGCATTCATACGCACTGACACTACACTTACACTATATACACTTCACCATCACATGCTCTTCTGACGTGGCGTTGCAGATCCGCGCACGCAGGCGCTGCCGCTGGTGAGGCGGCCGTTCACGGTGCTGGGGCTGATGGCCGGCTACACGCTGTTCGTGACGCGCCTGGGCCCCTGGCTCATGCGCCACCGCCAGCCCTACGAGCTCAAGCGAACGCTCATCGTGTACAACGCGCTGCAGATAGTTGCCAACCTCTACATCTTTCAGGTGACTGCCCTTTCCTTTTCCTTGTTCTCAGATAGAGAGGTCGTGATGAGTGAATGACGATATGAGAAACAAGTCATACAAGATGAGGGCGTTTGGGTGAAAAGACTGGTATCTGGCATTTTCAGGAGAATAGAGATTGATTGTTTCTTTTATGGACGAGGGGCGGTAATCTATTTTTCCAGAGGGTTCATGACAAATCAAAATAACAATTTCACTCAAGGGCTGGGTGCCTAACGGTCGAAGAATTGATTGACATTTCAGCCAATTCCAGCTGTCTTCCAGCAATAAATTACCAAATGTTATCGAAAATACTGCGAGTAGGAAAGATTACAAATACTTTTATCCGAGACTGGAAAGTAGATCATTGTTGTACTGTTTTACCGGCAAAAAACTTGTTCATTACAGGAGGATCCTTGTGGCAACTTCGTGTAATGCATATTTTTCGACTTCACTGTCACCATCTTTCGTCATGTAACTACTGCTCACGAGGAACCAAGAAGCCTTAAAATTTCGGACTTAGTGTTGGTTAACCTTTTATAGATCTCGTTTGGTCAACTGCATATATTAGATCTTTTACTTGCAGCATAAACCTCGTCTTTGCCTACCTAAGAAACAACTACAAACAGCAAGATAAATAGCAAATGTTCCATGCCAAAATATGTTTAATGTTCCATGCCAAAATATTTGAATTCATATTCCGTGACTTGTGTCCTCAGATTGAATCAGTTCTTTCTCCCTCAGATTGGATCAGGTCCCTGGACAGACGACTAGTTTAGCCGAGAAAAACCGTTATCGGTACCAAAACCTACACTGTGAAGTTAATTTAGCGAATATATGTGCATGTTCTCTTAACGCGTCTCTTTTGTTCGTGAAGATACCTTTTAATTCGAATTGTACCTAGTCATCATTGCGCGGAAACTTTGCCTTTGAGGAAGCAACTACTAATTCTGGAAAGCCATCCTGTTTCAGGTTCATCATGTCTCAACTTTGACCCCTTTAACCTCATTTCCGTTACGTTGCTGCTTCAAACAATACACTGTTTTGTCTTTTCATGTATAAGGTGTGAGAAAAGAGACCAATTTTAACAGGATACAGTAAAGAAAATATCATTAACAGGATAAAGTAAATAAAATATTATTTCTAATTACATTGATTTCCCGAAGGATAATCATATCTTATGATGTGAATAAAGTGAAATCAAAAAGGAATTTATGAATGTTTTACAGTTAAAATTTTTTTCCTGTACAACACATTAAGCATATGATTAACTTTCCAGGGCTTCTGTCAATTTTGGCTTACGACCTACAATTGGCAGTGTGAACCAATTGACTGGTCGAATTCGGCGAGTGCTCTAGAGGTAAAACTAGCCACTAATATAATTTATTGTATTTTCGTAAGATGTCCATTATCTTTAATTTAATTCTTGCTTGTTTCAGTCCAGCATCTATGTTAAGAATTACCACATTCCGCAAAATTTTGCTTGATATAAATGCCAAATTAGAATTCGTGTATCTATGAGAAATGTCAGATTCTTCTATCTCTAAGTTATAAATTGAAAGCTTTGTATTCCATCTCGTGTATTGATATTATCGTGGTCCATTTCATTTTATTAATGCGTTTACATAGGTACGTGAAATAAAAAAAATACATTGCGTAAGACAAAAATAATTAAAGCCCATGAGGTGTACGGAATACACTTTTATTAGCGCAATGCTATACAATATGGGGTATCACTTCACCAGCACAGGGAGAGTTCCACTAGTATTGGAGGACTGAGAAAACATGATGACAGGCAATATTTCTCATTTGTCACAACCTTTTTTTGCAGTAACGCAAAAGGGGCATTTATAAGCCTTACGTCATACCGTGCGAACTTGGGTAGTGTAGTTGAGTAGTTCGCGAATAGACAATATCCGTTTAATAGTACAATGATCGCCGTTTCAAACCAACTGCGTATTATGAAACATACACTTTTGTAAACAAACAAATGATTTACTTATATTCATTGTACTTAATGTTCCAAATTGAAATGTTTAGAACTATAAATATAATTCAGCAATAGTATTCCGGCAAAATATCTTAAGTTAGTCAAATGAATATACAATTTTTTTACTTACAGTTGATATTATACAGAAAAAACAAAGCACTAAAATAATTGTAAGAACCCCTAAATATGTAGGAGTATTTTATTAAGTTCAATATCTCTGCAGGTGGTGCGGCTGGTGAATCTTTACTTCTGGTTGAAGATAGTGGATTTATTGGATACCGTATTTTTCGTTCTTCGGAAAAAAAGAAATCAAATCAGTTTCCTACACGTGTATCACCACAGTATGATGGTTCTGCTCAGTTGGATTGGAATCAAATATTTTGCAGGTGATATTTTAAAGCTTGTTTGTATCAGTTTTTTTCTGACAATATTATGCTAATTCCTTACAGAATAAGCATAGAGTTATCTCAAATATATGTAAATTATTACGGGCTGGTCACGAGACGTTTCTCGTAAGATGAATCTTTTCAGAAAAATCAAATTTGGATTCTGCAATTATAAATCCATGAACTTTGCTAGTTACTAAGGGTAATATTTCACTAACTACTGAATTAAAATTAGTTTTTAAATGAAAAATTTGCCTTGTAATTTACTATTTGTTATAAAGTCATATCGCAAATTTCTTAGAGTGAATTCTGTGATACCTGATCATGAATGACTTCAGCCCATAGAACTGAAACGACATTACCAATTAAATAATACCTCTTCAAGAACATAAAAGACATGACTATCACTAATAGACACCTACGAAAATAAATTAAGAGAGTTCTATTTAAAAAATCATTAGTATATAATTACTAAAATAGAGGCAAGGATTCTTTTTAATGGCAAATTCATAAATAAATATTTAGGGTATTTTAAAAGTCTATGACCTTTAATCTTTCTTTCGCATACTACTATTAATAATATTCGAATATAATACATAATAGTTTTTATAATGTAAATAATAATAATAATAATACATTATTTCTGTGAAAAAACTAAAACAAAAATTATTTGCATTCACAAAACTTCATAAACTGCTATCCAATGAAAATCAACTGTAATTATTTAAGTCCTCGAGAATCATGCAAATCATTCTAGCAAATAATTTATTATTGAAGCCTGTCACTTGACATTAGAGGATATTACTGAAGTTTTCATATATGTCAAACGTTTTTCATTAAATATCATAATATTGCGAGTATTAAACTAGAGTGCTATAAATTGAATACTACTTTTCCATTGTAATAATATTATTTCTAAGATATTAAAATTATTCGATTTTTCATTTTTATAACATTCTCAATTTGTATTGCTTCGTACAGGAGGCCACACTACCTTTTTGGTTTTGATCAACACGCTTGTGCATGCGATAATGTACGTGTATTACCTCATTTCGGCAGTATATCCCCACACCATTTGGTGGAAGAAGTATGTGACCCAGGTGCAACTGGTAAGTAGTTCATGCTTGCATTCACGATCACATTCAGCATCACAGTTAATTATACATAAGATTATAATTGTGTCTTTCTGTTCCAAAGGAAAGATAATGAAATTCTTAATTAATTGACATGCATTCATTTTAGCTTTGTAAACCATCCTTTATCCCTTAGACAAAACAATCATTTTAGCTAGTGGTTCAGACAAACTGCACAATTGCAGAGGACAGTTATAAAAAGCAGGAGGGAAAAGGATTATAAAAAAGGGAAGAAGCTATTGTCTGCAAAACTTTAAGAGACTACATACCGACTAGTTTGACGAAACCCGTAGTTTTGCTACCCAGCATATACTTTTTCGCATTGTTTGTAGCGGCTACACACTATTATGAATCTGTAAAGTGTTTCCAATCAGCAAAATTTGTATCAATCGGCTGGGATTCGAACATAGGTACTCATAAAACGCAAGTCACGATACCCCTCGCCACCAACCAGAGCTTAGCGCAACCCTCCCGATTCTTAAAATTGTTGAACATTTGTATTTGGAATTTTAAAAAATTCTGAGATTTTCGTTTACATTATTTCAAGATCTAGTTTTAAAGAATCGATTTCCTTTAGTAACTAATGGTGCTACCAAATCACATTCTTTCTCGCATAGTTCCTAAATGCTCCGCAATATTATAATATTACTTAAACCAGTAATTTTTTCCACTCCGAAAAGCGATCCAAAATCCTCAGATTTAACTTGCCGGTATTCGTGCCACTACGCCGAAAAAGCGCGCATGAACCGAACTCGGGCAAAGGAATAAACAAACAAATGTCAGATTGTACATGAAAAAAACACAACAAATAATTCAGGATAAAGTATAAAAATTCCACCGTAGAAACATTAATTCCACATTCATGTTCAAAACGTCAAATTTAACACGGAGCGCCACCAAAGTACATACATTTTTTGAATTATGTAAAATGCTCTGCAAGAACAAACACCTTCATAAAACAACAAAAGTGCTTTAACCAGCAAGTTTTTTTCCATACCGACACTGAAACACAGATCCTCAGAGTTAACGTGCGGACGCTGATACCACTACGCCAGACCCCCGATTACATAACTTCCTCTCCTTACGAAGTAATCGTAAGGCGAGAAAGTAATAATAATTTTGGAACTGCTAGGGATGTGTAAGTTGATTACATGGGTTCTGTTTAAATTGCATTTCAATTTAATGTTGAAATACACATAATATTACTTAAATCGGTTCATAGGATATCACTCTCTAATTCTAATGATAATTCTAATTGTAAATGGTTGTAATTGTTATAATTCTAATTGTTATCATGTTTGCCCCCGAGCATTAGCTCAAAGCGAACTGTAATAAATCTATCTATATACCGATGCACACAAGAAAACGATTGATTTAACACCACATGTGTTTCAGAAATCGAATAACAGAGTTGAAATTAGTGAGTAGAAATATTTCAATTGATTTTCAATAAAGTGTCTACACTCTTCAATAAATTTTTCTGCAACAACACATTCATCAAATTAAAATCCCTCTCTGGGATTCGAACCCGGCATTTTTCGAAGTGAAGCGCTCAGTCCCCGCACGCCTTCACCACTTCGTCCATTGGAGTGAGTTGCGGACTGAATACTTATACAGGATGTCCGGGGAGGAAACGTCGAAACTTCAAAAATAAGCTCTTAAGATAATCCTAAGCGTATTTTCTCTAATAAACTTCGTAGATATTCCGAATAGTTGAGCCGCTATTAGCACTCAAAAGTTGGTATGAAAAAATGATTTTCAGGCAAAAATATGCATTATGGAAGAACAGAAACATTCCAGAAACATGTAAATTGTTAATTATTTACAAAAGAAATAAATATATTTGCTCAGACAGATTCTAAAATTAATATTTCCGTTCTAGCATTAGGAAACCGAAAAATTAGGAAAATGTAAAAAAAAATTAATTTGGGCGGCGATATATTGGCAGCTGATTTTCTCAATATTTATCACAACCACATTTTCAAATAAAATCATGCTTAATTTTTTGAAAATACGAGTAGCTTTTCTAATTTCGTGATAAACACAATAACCCGATGCAAATTTACTGTGCTTCAGAGAGCCGGATGCGTCGTAAATTAGAATTTGCAATTCTGTATATTATTTCTTTGTTCGTTTCTTACATTCGATCGTTTGTTACAGATTTCCACATTAATCTTTAAATAAATTAATTCTTTTTAAGTATTGGAAACAAACACTGCTAGCTCTTTAAGGGAGTATCGACAATGCAGGGAACGCAACAATTGAGTTACGTTCAGCTATTATATTTTTATGCTGTTGTGGAATTAACATAGTTTTGAAAACACTGCGATGGAAACAGTGAGTTATTCGCACTGTGAAATATATGTAGGTGAGTTCACTCCCAGTCTAAAACTCAAGCTTATGCGAGTCTAGTTCTCACAGTTCTCGCTGCGATCTTTGGGTCTCATTTGGGCAAGGTCGTGATTGGTCGTGTAATGTGTAACAGCCACAGTTTAAGATGTCATCTCAAGATGTATATCTTCCACCGTGACCCAACCGATCGGGCGCACCGTACGGACAAGCGAGGAACTAGTCTCAAACTGGCTTCAGAAAATTTGCCCCAAAGGCGGCTGGTTAACACATCTATCTATCTTACACCGTGGTTGATCGCCTCTAGGTTGAATTGGACGTTTTCAAATAATAGTTAAGATTAGTAGGGCAGAAAGTGCAAATTTCAATTCTACGTAGCTGCTTCCAATAACACGGGAAAGTATGTGCTGTTGTAGCACCACTGTCGTCCGCGTTAGCATTCCTGCGTTACAAACAACTATCATGAATTCAATTCTAACATCGGCGCGTCATCTTTTCGATCCGCTCTCTGCCATGCCAGAAACCCTTCTGTCTGCATTGTTCATCTTACGCGCTATCCACGGAGTTACTCACATGTCCTTTCCTAAATTTAATCATCAACCTATTACTTCTTTCCGCCCCTCGCCATCACTTGTATTGACAATTTCTTTTAATATTTTTAATAGAAACTCGCGCTTTGTGATCATTTTCTCAAATAGTGTTGCGACCTTTCATGTTTGCACTCAATATTATTTTTTCACTAACAGCATTTGTTTATCCTTGCGATAACCTATCACATTAAAATTCATGAAATGACATTTAGCACTAGAAAAACAAGTGCCAAAATAAGTAGTTATTCAATTGTCAAACAATACGAGGTCTGTGTACCTATAAACACAACTATCTCCTTATATCATTTTATTCAATGATGATGTTTCTTTCCCAATTGAGCCATTGGCATATTCTACACGTCAAACTGCACTAGTTGCACAAACACTGGAAAATCCTATACAAATTCAGGATCAAGTTTATCTCACACACTCACACCCCTCAGAAAAAACATGTAATTCTAATTTTACGTAAACAGGAGTCTCAATGGTTTGAAAATTGCTCAGGCCGGCCGTGTCTCTTCCTTCCTGAGAATCGCACACGCCCCGGCATTGGGAGTACAGAATCCAAAATAAGCGTTTCAAAGAGGAGTAGCTGTGATATCTGACCTTCCCAGCGCCTTTCAACTACCATATAACGAGTACGAAACCATTATAATGCTGCGCTCTCCTCTAGCATCTTCTTGCCGGAACTAAAACTAGTGGTGCTACAGAATGGCACAGACTTTCCCGTATTAGTTTTTCCTTGGGTCTTTGCTAGCTATTCGGAATTGCGACATACTCTTTCTTGCTAGCTACCATCTATCACCGCCAAAAGTACATTTTTTTTATCATTTTCTTAATTTTTCGGTTTCCTATTGGTAGAACGAAAATATTAATTTTAAAATATTAAAGAACACAGAAACCTAGCCGTAAATGGCAATTTTCTTTTAAAAATTATGTGCCGTTTAAGAGAAAATGGCGTTTTAGCACTAATAAAAATGCGAAATTTGAAGCTCATTTTCACAGAAAATTTTAGAGTTTTCGAAATACTTTATTTAAAGTTATTTGAAGCACTTACACTCACAAATATAATAATGTTTACAAGTTGCTGGTAATGTGCATATTGAAGATGTGAGAGATCTTTCAAAAAAATTACAATTATGTAAATTTTGAAAAAACAAAAAAATAACTCAAAATAAACTTTACGCTATACTAAAGAGTGTAATTAGCACTATCCGTTACAAAAGTTTCAAGAAACAAATTGCAGCCATATACGAGAAAATGGCGTTTGAGCATTTCTGAAAATGCCGAAATTTGAGCTACTTTTCACAGAAAACGGTAGTGTTTTCGAGAAACTTTACTTAACATTATTTAAAGCATATATACTCGTAAATATAATAATGTGAAAAAATCGCAGATAATGTAAATATTAACGACGTGACAGACAAGTAAAAAAATTCACATTTTGGTAATTTTTGAAAAAACCAACCGATAGACCAGAATGGCTTTTATGTCATTGATAGAGTACATTTACCACTATCCCTACCAAAAGTTTAAAGAAAAAATTTGGAGCCGTTTTTGAGAAAATTTTGAAAATCCCCGGAGGGCTTCATATAAAGTACCCCCAAATTTTGAAGAATCTTTTTCAAAATCTCAAAGCTTTGACTAGAATCAGATTGACCGGGGAATATCCATTTTGGAAGAAATCGTACGTATGGTTTAGGCGCTAGCAGTGTTCACAGACGGACAGACGGACGGACGGACAGACGGACGTTTTCCTTTCAATTGGGTTTTCGGTATCAAGGACCTTGAAAACAGGGTTTCTGGCTACACCACGTGTTAGAGGATTTTTTTTCTTAATTTAGCAACTGGTTTTATCCACTTATTCGTTTTCACGGCCCAGCAATTAATTTTTTTCCGCCGAAAATTGGCCATTTTTTCGCGCAGCATTACATAACTTTCCCTATACTACGTATATCACTCCGTGTATACGTACGTATACGGGAAAGTAATACGAACTGCTGCCAACGCCACTTAACAGGTTGGACGCCAACGAAATTTTTGGGTTTTCGGTTCCGTAGTCACAGCTATTCTGCTCGCATAGCGCCCGCCCATTGTTGTCGCGTTCGTGCCCGCACAATAGAGTCCCTGTATCTAGGGACTCTACCGCACAAGAGCCGTTGCAGACATCTGGTAGCATGTTTTTGCAACTTTTAGTGCTATTCAATTGTTATGTTGCTGAATTATACCACTAGAGTGCTCCTAAAGCGGGAAAGCAGGCGCAAATATTACAAAAGATATACGATGACGCTCGCGCTTTCTGCAACGATTTCTTATACATAGAGTTAACAGTCTTTTTTGTACATTCCATAATTTGCTCGAAAATCATTAGTTTTAAGTGTAAAATTGAGACTAATGCAAAATATATTACAAGATAATTGAATAATTCCAATTAAATGAAATGTAAATTTGTACATCTAGACGAAATGGCCTTGAATTTGAAATTCACCAGCATGTTTACTTGCTCGGGAACGTTTCTAGAAGTTAGTTCCCAAAAGACTAAATGTGTTGGTGAATTCAAATCTGAAGATTCGTCTTTTTTCTCGGGTCACTTCATAGTCTGCCGCGGAGTTGCATCGCGCTGCGCCCTCGACCGTTTCGGAAAGCAGAATGAGAGCGTTTCCTCACGGGCACATCCAATTAAAGATTGTTCTTCACTTAAACCACATATAATATATAATATATTTATTTGGCTACAATTGGCTTATTGCCAGGTGGTAACCATAAGTCTACAGCTTTACAATACATCTACAGTTACAATTCTAATACAATTTACAATATAACACAATGAAAGAAATTACAACTACTATTACGTCAAAAGATGGAACAATACAATAGCTTCCTCTAAAGACCCATGCAAAACCAACATTAATATTAACATTAATAACATTAACATTAATAAAAATTTTTAAAATGTACACGTGCATACACACATTCATACATTCACCTATACACATACACATTGTTTCTTGAAACCGGCGAGAGGTCGCGATGGCGCCGCCATTCACGGTTGAGGGCGGCAGCCGCGCGGGGCATTCAGATTCCCCGGGATCTGGCTGCACATCCACGCCTCGGTGTGATACGTCACATTACCTTCAATATTATAGTTGTTGGAAGAAGCCGAAACAAATTTCATCTTCTACAATTTTTGAAAATTAAAAGAATCATATGTAAATCAGACCTATGCTGTTGTCCTTTGCGTTCTTTGCGCTATATGAGAAAAACGTTTAATTAAAAAATGGAGCCACTTTTGTGAAAATTTTGAAAATATTGCAAATGTATCGTTCATGTGAAGTATCTCAAAATCAAAATATAATTTTCAAACTCGGAGGGCTTTGAGTTCGTGAACATCGCTTAGAATATCAATTTTGTAGAAAATTATCTGAACGGTCTAGGCGCTTCTGTTGACCACAGGCAGAAGTTTGTGTTAATCCCATTTTCGGAATCAAGGACCCACAACCCGCGGATTCTAAACACAAAATGTGTTAGAAGAAATAATTTACTACATTTAGGAACACGATTTATTCTCTTTTTTACACCAGGAACCCAATACGTGTTTTTCTGTGGAAAAATCGACCACTTCTTCCTCAGGATTACAACACTTATTTTTATTATGTAAGCACGTAGCAAGTCGAAAAAGTAACGAGTCTGCTCCCTTCAAGAGGCAGCCATTGAATCACCAAAGAACATCACATTTAATGGAAAATAGCATGAAGGTACTGGAAAATGAATAATGATATCAGCATTGATTTGAAATTTATTTGAACATTCATTCTAATGAAGAATAAAGGGTAACATTGAAATCAAAATTATGGCCTTTGTGCCCTTCTTCTAAACTGATACGCTTTTTAGCGACTCCACTTCAATAATATTGGACTTTAGTTTTTCCCTTACTCCTCATAGTCTGAATTAGAGGTTAGTAGATGTGCAGCGTTGTAAAGTCGACCTCGCATGGTGACAGACGTTGTTGACCACGCTTACCGCCGAACTCCTTCCTCTTTTATCCACAGTCTTCGTAAACTAAAACATCCTTCGACTTCTTTTACCTGTCCTCTGGTTTGCATACATTTTTATTTCAAATACCTATCTATTAACCCGTAACTAAAGGCACTCGGTCAGGGAAACCGGAACGAATTTTCAGGGTTATTTTTCAATGATTTCCCGCCGTGTGACGATGCGGTGGTTCTTGCTACCTTCATTTCTCTTCGCTCCTTAACAGTCAGTACTATGAATTTCCTCTTGGATTCAACTGGAGAGATTCGCTCTGGAGAGACACTGAACTTTTGGAGCAGTTTCATAGACCACATGCCTGTGTTAGTGATTGTTGAGGTCCTACGTTAAGATACCTACATTTTCTCCAAATGTGTTTGATTTCAGTTCAATTTCTTTTTCAACGTTTTTTTAACTACGTAAAAAACATAATATTTGTGTTTTAAATCAATACCTTTGAATTGAAAGAAGAGTAAGATGTATTGTAACCAAGCTGAAACTGCAATTGTTTAAATTTTAGCTATTTTTCATGCAAAAATCCATAATAAAATGATGTTTTTCTATTGCATTTAATAAAGAAATATAACGTATCTAATACACTTATTTTACAATATTTAATTGTTTTAATTGTAATTGATTGATTTACAGCGGAGTCTGACCGCATGCCTGTATTAGTTTAACAAAAATCCATGCCTGTATACTTCGGTTTATCTTTCTTGGCGCACGGGGGGGTGTCATCAAAATGGAATATCTCACGGTATTTCGTGTCGTTCTCGGTTGTGTCGCTAGTCGTCGCTTGATCGCGACTGTATCGAGCAGTGCTGGCGATCTTGCGACACCTAGCGGCACAACGGAGAACGACGCGAAATACCGTGAGATATTCCATTTTGATGACACCCTCCCGTGGGCCAAGAAAGAAAAACCGAAGTATAGTTACGGGTTAACCAAATAGAATGCCCGCCAATTGAATTGTGACGATTGAAGCATCATTTTATTGAGTACAAGTTGATGACAGGAGTTCGTTTGTCCCTTAGTTCCAGCACTGCATCGTGGGGCTGCACCAAGCGCAGCTGCTGGTGTACAGAACGTGCGACTACCCTCTGTTCCCGCCCGTGATGCTGGTGCCGCAGGCGATGCTCATCATAGTGCTCTTCTTGCGCTTCTACCGACGCGCCTACGGCCCCAAGGCGGACGCGGCGGCGGCGGCGGCGGCGAACCACAAGGCGAAGTCGTCGTAGGCCTCAGGCCGGCCCCAAGCGAATCCTATGCCCGGCATGGCCGTTGGTCGGAACAAGTGTGGGTGCGGTCGGTCAAGCGTTCGTTAACGTACAGCAGGGGCGGGCGAAAGCAAATGGCGGGCATCCTCGACAGGTGGCGGCGCGACGACTGGAGGAAGATACATCTAATAAGTTAACACACTTAGGTCGCTTGTCACGTTTCAAAGCTGATGTCATGCAAATACGTACGTTTGCATCAGAGCTTTGGGTGCCGTGACAACTGGGATAAGCGCAGGAATCTGACAGCCCTGGCATCAAAAACCCTGCCCACCCTGATGTACGGGGATACGGATTCGCTTACAAACTCGCACCTGAACAATACTTTTGTTACTCAACTTCGGCATATCTCATTGTCACCTGTGTAAACCTTCGACAAAGTGTATCCAAAAGATCAGAAAATGAATCAATATTCAAGAAGGTGAAGTATACATGGATCTGATTTAACACAAGTTGAAATGTACATATTCTTTTCTAAACGTTACCAATAATCCATAAACTTTAATATTGGTAAACTAGTTTATGATAGGTAAAAAACTCAGCCAGCCGCGGCATTCATAACTATTAATATCTTGATATTCGTACAAAACGTATTAAATGTTTTCAATGTTTTCTATTTTGCATGAGAAATACAATATATTCATTACCATTTTCACCTGCTTAATACATCGGAACTTGGAGAAAAATCCAACGACTTTGAGAATTAAATAGTACATCAACTGCTTTTAAAACATCCCCTGAACTTTTAAGTTTCTTGCTTGGCTAGTACATGTTTCTTTCACATTCTTTCAACCTTCCTCGAATCTCAAGAAATAGCTTCATCTCACAAAATCTCTGTTTAACTCTTTACTCCAATAGCTACATCTTCTGCAATCAATAATAGTATAACTACAGGGACCCACATGTTTATTTTGGTACAGAAGGTGAGTATTTGGACGCAAAATTTAGAGGTTTGGTAATTTCTGAGAGAATATGAGCCATGATCATACTTAAAGAGTGGAAAAAGAACACACAAATAGTATTATATTATTACTTCATTACTAGCTTAGTGCTCCGACGCTTTAAAGCAGTGTTGTCAAGGTCGATGCCACGAGTGAGATTCGTTGGCACGAGTACCACGACGAAATCGCCCCTCCACGCACTTTATTACCCCGCCACCAGAGACAACGTCATCCCTCTTGTAAAACGGCGGGGTTACTAATAGTTACCTTTCCAACGCTAGTTGCACAGAGAAGCTCGTGGCATGCTACTGTGCCACGACGCGTGCCACTGCCACTAGCATAAGACCTTGACACTACCGCTTTAAAGATTTAAAAGCAATTGCATATTTATTAATTTCAATTTTTTATTAGATTAGATGGATACGAAAATTGGACAGTTCCAGACCAACGGATACGAAAATTGGACAGTTTCAATCCAAAGACCCATGACATGCTCCGAACTGTGGACTGTAAAAGGTCTTATTTCATCTCACCGCTTCACCTTCCTCATAACTCTGTAGCAATTTAAATATAAAATAATAATTTTCTAGAAGGGTACAAAAAATTATCGAGACGCATTGCTTGACACCTCGCTTGCCCGGAAGTGAGGAACGGACGTGGACTAACCGCGAGAGGCGGACGGACACATGCAAGTCTATTAGTGCTGTATGTAAAAATGCTTCTGTACATTCTGATCATGGATTGAGAGAAACAACCGATTAAATTTAGAACGAATTTGATAAAACTCTTCAAAATATTTTCATTTACATTACTTACGGTGGGGTACCGACGATAAAAATCTGACATTTTAACTGTCAATAAACAAATGAGTGAATTGAGGTTGGTGATGTATAGAGTAATGCCAATCAAGAATCTCTACTTATTGACGATGTGTGTGTATATAAGTCATATTAAACTTTTCATACTTGCTTTGCCAGTCACTGGCAACACTGCCTCTTCCAGCAGAGGAAAATTGTCATTACATTGGAATTTATTACTATAGTTTCATCTCTTGTAATGCATATTTATACATAAAATTGACATTTAGAATTGCATCATAGATACCTTAATATATTGTGAATTCCAAGTGGGAAAGCCATCCAGGCATATTCAAAAGAAATTGTTACATTTGAATTTGTATGAAAAAAAGAAGCTTTAAAAGCTTGTTTGTTAATAGTATTTAAAAACACTTCTCATTCAGTAGATTATATTTAATAATTACCGTAGATGACGTATATTTTCTGTTCACCAATTGTTTTGAAGACATTATTTATAATAAAACAAATTTACTGTAAATTTATAAAATAAAATTCATTGCTTCAGTTGTAATAATACATAATGAAATAAAGCATTTTAAGTTTTAAATGTGTTCATTTTTAATATTAGTTTTCATTTCCTACCATTCCTTAATTTCAAATTTTCTGAGCAGTAACGAAAAAAAAGTAGCTACAAGCGTACAAAGATAGCCCTAAAACGAGCATTTTGTGGAATAAAAAATCGAGTGGCAGGGCAAGTCCTCTTCTTTTGTCACACATATTTCGTACGTGGACTCTTCCTTCTGTGCTCCAGACGACGATCTCTGGAATTTATATTTCTTGTAGAGACCTCTGCTGGCACTCCAACAACAAGAACTCGGGGATGGCGCTCTCTACTTCACCTGTTTCTCGCTCCGTAACTACAACAGTAGGGAAGATGACTACCTTGACCTGTAGTTGTTAAGTGAAGGAACGTCAAATAACAGAATACTAATTCAAACTAGTGGTGCTACAGAATAGCACAGGCTTTTCCGTATTAGTGTTCTATTTCCTTGGGTCTGGGCTAGCTATTCGGAATTGCCACACACTCGTGCCTGCTGCCATCTATCCCCTCCCAAAGTATATTTTTTTGACATTTTCTTATTTTTTCCCCTATCCTAATGGCAGAACGGAAATATTGATTCTAGAATTTTAAAAACAGTAAAATAAAAAGCCTAAATGCCAATTTTCTTGGAAAAATTTGGAGCCGTTTTTAAGAAAATGGCGTGTAAGGGCTACTAAAAATGAGAAATTTGAACCTCTTTTTCACAGAAAGTTTTTGAGTTTTCGAAAACTTCATTTGAAGTCATTTGAAGCACATTAACTCATAAATACAGTAGTGTTGACAAATATCTGGAAATGTGCATAATTAAGGTGTGAGAAATCTTGCAAAAAATTACATTTGTGTAAACTGTGCAAAAACAAAAAAAAATCTCCCAAATTGAACTTTACGTCATTTTAAAGAGTGCAATTTGCACTACGCCTTCGAAAGGTTTGAAGACACAATTTGGAGCCATTTATGAGAAAATGGCGTTTGAGAGTTCCTGAAAATGGGGAATTTTGAGCTAGTTTTCACAAAAAATGGTTGAGTTTCCGAGAAACTTTATATTAAATTATTTAAAGCACATGCACTCATGAATATCATAAATATATGTGAACAATTATCACTAATGTAAATATTAACGACGTGAGAAACAAGCAAAAAAAATACATTTTTTGTTTTTTAAAATTCAAAAGAATAAAGCAATATAGTGTTTATGTCATATCATAGAGTAAATTAGACACTATCTGTATCAAAAGTTTAAAGAAAATATTCGGGGCCTTTTTTGAGAAAATCTTTATCTTATTTTTTAAAATTGCAATCTCGCAATATTGTGCGAAAACTACTACAATTTTCGAAATAATGTGCATGAACTTAATGAAAGAATTAATAATGGAGAACAAATTTTAATTGAAGAAAAAATACCTATCTTGAATTTATAGTTGTAGAAGGCCATCGAAAAAAATTGAAACTTTTGCAATTTTCGAAAATTCAGAGTTAACCGTGAAAATCCGATTTATGCCACTTTTATAAGTGTATTCTTACACGAAATTTAAAGGAAAAATTTGGAGCCATTTTTGAAAAAACCTTGAAAATGTCCGTGGGGCATCATGTAAAGTAGCCCCAAATTTGGAACTGTTTTCCAAAATCGCGGCGCCTGGAGTGAAACCAGATCGATGGGGGAAATATTCATTTTGGAAGAAATCGTACTTATGGTTTAAGTGCTAGTGTTATTCACAGACACTATTGTATTGTCTACCCAGGTGGCAGCTGGCAAGTATGTGGCAATTCCAAATAGCTAGCTCAGACCCAAAGAATTAGAAAACTAACACGGGAAAGTCTGTGCCATTCTGTAGCACCACTAGCTTTCTCTCAAAAATTACACGATTGTAATTTTTTGACCTCATTCTCACGTCGTTAATATTACATTACCGGTGATTTGTGTACATTACTGTATTTATGAACACATGTGCTTCAAATGATGTCTGGAAGATTCTCGAAAACTCAAATGTTTTCTATGAAAATGAGCTTAAAATTGCAGCTTCAAAATGCGTATTTTTATTTATGCTCAAACGACATTTTCTCAAAAACGACCCCAAATATTTCAACACAAATGTAAATATATATGGAATTTTTCAATAATATCACAGGCCAACGACAGAAAAACATTTTGTGTGTGTTCACCTACTTCTTGTCATTTTAAGTGCGCTGATTCCAAAAATATCATTAAAAATGCCCTATCACCCATCATTTGTTCACATTTTAACATTTTGTCTGTATAGCTGGGCAAATCCTGCTCTGAATATCTACAAATGTATGAGGTGCAGAAAGTTATAAATCCCCATATTTACTATGTGAATGGAATAGTAGGACACGAGATAAGCATTAGTCTACAAAGAATTGGCCCGCAAGAAAATCTTAAATCCATGGGCAAAAACATTGTATGGGAACATTGGGTAGATCAACATAAGATTCTGTTGCCTCCATTACACATAAAATTAAGTCTTATGAAACAATTACCTAACTTTAAGAAGAGTAGTGTTTCAGGTACCTTAATGAAAAGTTAACGCAATTGTCTGAAGAAAAATTATTAAAAGAGGCTCTCTTCATTGAGACTGATATTAGAAAAGTGATTTTTGATCCACAATTTGAACTTCATATGACAGTAAATTGAAATTAAGGGTAGAGTTATTTTAATCACGTTGTTAATAAGCCCCAGGCAACAAAAAAGACACAGACTATTAAGCAATTGTTGTGAATATGCTGAATGTTTTGAAGAAATTGAAATGTTTAATGAACCTCAAGGTTTACTTTCTAAACAGTCATTTACAATTCTTTCCGGACGATTTAATTGTAAGTGAAGGTGCGCGTTTTCAGTAAAATCTGAAAGTGATGAAAAAACATGATCAGGGACGCTGGAACACCAATATGATGGGAGATTACGGTTGGTCACTTCACCGAGAGAGTTAGCAATGGCGTAGAGGAGAATAAGGTATATCAGGGGATTTAAAAAAAGACAAAGAAAATATACGTCAATGGGCACGTAAAGACTTTTTAGAATGTAATGTTAAGAATATAAAGCCATCTTCAAAGTTTTAATAAAGTTCTGTTGGTTTTTTTTCTAGGATGATTATTTTTCATTTTATTTGTATATATAGCATATTTTCCCATAACTTAATAGATCAAATTCTGACTAAACTGCGGGTGATGGAAAGAAATACAGTTCAGAAGCTGATTCAGCACCCAAAAAACTATAAAAATCAGCTATTAAGATTTAAAATGTTTTTGAAACCTTTTTATGTTGGCCTGTGGATTCTTCAATAATATTGTTATAGCCCAGTTCTATTTTTCAGTTCTATTTTTAGGGGACCGAAATATTTTAAAAAGTAATTTGGATGGCGATAGACCGCATCTGGGAAGAGGGTGGGGTAAATTCCAAAATCTAACCAAGACCAAAGACATTAGGATTCGTGCTATTCCGAGAAAGTCTGTGTCATTCTGAAGAACCGCCAATTGTGTATATAGTGTAAAGAATCATCTAATTCATTAATATCCAACGTTAAATAATTAGAATTCGAATGCGAAGATATAAAGCTATGGTGCGGAACATTTTGTGAGAGAAAAAATCCTACAGAAGAGGAAGTTGTGAATCTAGTAGGTTTGACTACATGTCGAAATATTCAGCTTCGCTTGTGTATGTTTACGGCTGCACCTCGCCAAGAAGTACTTCATGGACGAACTTCATATTTTAAAAACAGGTCTTGCAAAACAGCTTCGATTTCAGTTTCCATGTTCTTGTACAGTTCAAGGTAGAGAATACACAAATTCCTTTCGTTGAAATTATTTGCATGTGTCGTCGTCGTCGTCTGCGTCGTCGTCTGCGTCGTCGTCGTCGTCGTCGTCTGCGTCGTCGTCGTCTGCGTCGTCGTCGTCTGCGTCGTCGTCGTCGTCGTCGTCGTCGTCTGCGTCGTCGTCGTCGTCTGCGTCGTCGTCGTCGTCTGCGTCGTCGTCGTCGTCGTCGTCTGCGTCGTCGTCGTCTGCGTCTGCGTCTGCGTCGTCGTCGTCGTCTGCGTCGTCGTCGTCTGCGTCTGCGTCGTCGTCTGCGTCGTCGTCGTCGTCGTCTGCGTCTGCGTCGTCGTCTGCGTCTGCGTCGTCGTCTGCGTCTGCGTCGTCGTCTGCGTCTGCGTCGTCGTCGTCTGCGTCGTCGTCGTCGTCTGCGTCGTCGTCGTCGTCTGCGTCGTCGTCGTCGTCTGCGTCGTCGTCGTCGTCTGCGTCGTCGTCGTCGTCTGCGTCGTCGTCGTCGTCTGCGTCGTCGTCGTCTGCGTCGTCGTCGTCGTCTGCGTCGTCGTCGTCGTCTGCGTCGTCGTCGTCGTCTGCGTCGTCGTCGTCGTCTGCGTCGTCGTCGTCGTCGTCTGCGTCGTCGTCGTCGTCGTCGTCGTCGTCTGCGTCGTCGTCGTCTGCGTCGTCGTCGTCTGCGTCGTCGTCGTCTGCGTCGTCGTCGTCTGCGTCGTCGTCGTCTGCGTCGTCGTCGTCTGCGTCGTCGTCTGCGTCGTCGTCGTCTGCGTCGTCGTCGTCTGCGTCGTCGTCGTCTGCGTCGTCGTCGTCTGCGTCGTCGTCGTCTGCGTCGTCTGCGTCGTCTGCGTCGTCTGCGTCTGCGTCGTCGTCGTCTGCGTCTGCGTCTGCGTCTGCGTCGTCGTCGTCTGCGTCTGCGTCGTCGTCGTCGTCGTCTGCGTCTGCGTCGTCGTCGTCTGCGTCTGCGTCGTCGTCGTCTGCGTCTGCGTCGTCGTCGTCTGCGTCTGCGTCGTCGTCGTCTGCGTCTGCGTCGTCGTCGTCTGCGTCGTCGTCGTCTGCGTCTGCGTCTGCGTCGTCGTCGTCTGCGTCTGCGTCTGCGTCGTCTGCGTCTGCGTCGTCGTCGTCTGCGTCTGCGTCTGCGTCGTCGTCGTCTGCGTCGTCGTCGTCGTCGTCGTCTGCGTCTGCGTCTGCGTCGTCGTCTGCGTCTGCGTCGTCGTCGTCTGCGTCTGCGTCGTCGTCGTCTGCGTCTGCGTCGTCGTCGTCTGCGTCGTCGTCGTCGTCTGCGTCGTCGTCGTCGTCTGCGTCGTCGTCGTCGTCTGCGTCGTCGTCGTCGTCTGCGTCGTCGTCGTCGTCTGCGTCGTCGTCGTCGTCTGCGTCGTCGTCGTCGTCTGCGTCGTCGTCGTCTGCGTCGTCGTCTGCGTCGTCGTCGTCGTCTGCGTCGTCGTCGTCTGCGTCGTCGTCGTCGTCTGCGTCGTCGTCGTCGTCGTCTGCGTCGTCGTCGTCGTCGTCTGCGTCGTCGTCGTCGTTCGTCGTCGTCGTCGTCGTCTGCGTCGTCGTCTCGTCGTCGTCTGCGTCGTCGTCGTCGTCTGCGTCGTCGTCGTCTGCGTCGTCGTCGTCTGCGTCGTCGTCGTCTGCGTCGTCGTCGTCTGCGTCGTCGTCGTCTGCGTCGTCGTCGTCTGCGTCGTCGTCGTCTGCGTCGTCGTCGTCTGCGTCGTCGTCGTCTGCGTCGTCGTCGTCTGCGTCGTCGTCGTCTGCGTCGTCGTCGTCTGCGTCGTCGTCGTCTGCGTCGTCGTCGTCTGCGTCGTCGTCGT
Source organism: Acheta domesticus (assembly GCA_031308135.1). Classification (NCBI taxonomy): domain Eukaryota; kingdom Metazoa; phylum Arthropoda; class Insecta; order Orthoptera; family Gryllidae; genus Acheta; species Acheta domesticus. The sequence goes on along the minus strand of JAHLJT010009419.1, from coordinate 179,326,157 downwards.
CTGCGTCGTCGTCGTCTGCGTCGTCTGCGTCGTCTGCGTCGTCGTCGTCTGCGTCGTCTGCGTCGTCGTCGTCTGCGTCGTCTGCGTCGTCTGCGTCGTCGTCGTCTGCGTCGTCTGCGTCGTCTGCGTCTGCGTCGTCGTCGTCTGCGTCTGCGTCGTCGTCGTCTGCGTCTGCGTCGTCGTCGTCTGCGTCTGCGTCGTCGTCGTCTGCGTCGTCGTCGTCTGCGTCTGCGTCGTCGTCGTCTGCGTCTGCGTCGTCGTCGTCTGCGTCGTCGTCGTCGTCTGCGTCTGCGTCGTCGTCTGCGTCGTCGTCGTCTGCGTCTGCGGTCGTCGTCGTCTGCGTCTGCGTCGTCGTCGTCTGCGTCGTCGTCGTCTGCGTCGTCGTCGTCGTCTGCGTCGTCGTCGTCTGCGTCGTCGTCGTCGTCTGCGTCGTCGTCTGCGTCTGCGTCGTCGTCGTCTGCGTCTGCGTCGTCGTCGTCTGCGTCTGCGTCTGCGTCGTCGTCGTCGTCTGCGTCTGCGTCGTCGTCTGCGTCTGCGTCTGCGTCGTCGTCGTCTGCGTCTGCGTCGTCGTCGTCTGCGTCGTCGTCGTCGTCTGCGTCTGCGTCGTCGTCGTCTGCGTCTGCGTCGTCGTCGTCTGCGTCTGCGTCGTCGTCGTCTGCGTCTGCGTCGTCGTCGTCTGCGTCTGCGTCGTCGTCGTCTGCGTCGTCGTCGTCGTCTGCGTCTGCGTCTGCGTCGTCGTCGTCTGCGTCTGCGTCGTCGTCGTCTGCGTCTGCGTCGTCGTCGTCTGCGTCTCCGTCGTCGTCTGCGTCTGCGTCGTCGTCTGCGTCTGCGTCTGCGTCTGCGTCGTCGTCGTCTGCGTCTGCGTCGTCGTCGTCTGCGTCGTCTGCGTCGTCGTCGTCTGCGGCGTCGTCGTCGTCTGCGTCGTCGTCGTCTGCGTCTGCGTCGTCTGCGTCGTCGTCGTCGTCTGCGTCGTCGTCGTCTGCGTCGTCGTCGTCTACGTCGTCGTCGTCGTCTGCGTCGTCGTCGTCTACGTCGTCGTCTGCGTCGTCGTCGTCTACGTCGTCGTCGTCGTCTGTGTCGTCGTCGTCTGTGTCGTCGTCGTCTGTGTCGTCGTCTGTGTCGTCGTCTGTGTCGTCGTCGTCTGTGTCGTCGTCGTCTGTGTCGTCGTCGTCTGTGTCGTCGTCTGTGTCGTCGTCGTCTGTGTCGTCGTCGCCTGTGTCGTCGTCGTCTGTGTCGTCGTCGTCTGTGTCGTCGTCGTCTGTGTCGTCGTCGTCTGTGTCGTCGTCGTCTGTGTCGTCGTCGTCTGTGTCGTCGTCTGTGTCGTCGTCGTCTGTGTCGTCGTCGTCGTCTGTGTCGTCGTCGTCGTCTGTGTCGTCGTCGTCTGTGTCGTCGTCGTCTGTGTCGTCGTCGTCTGTGTCGTCGTCGTCTGTGTCGTCGTCGTCTGTGTCGCCGTAGCCGTCGCCGTTGCCGTTGCCGTCTCCGTTGCCGTTGCTGTTGCTGTTGTTGTTGTGGTGGTGGTGGTGGTGGTGTAAGATGTGGATGGTATTTGATGATGTGTGTTGTGGTACTCTTTGTTAATGGATAAATATTGATATTGATTGAAATAAATTAAAGTTCTTTTTAATCCGTAGATAAACTTGAATGCTACTTGCCCTCACATATTAGGATTTAATTTCATCTCATTTTTTTTAAATTTTTTAGGTCGGTGTTGTGCATCAACCGGTTAAGCGACATTATACAAGTTTTGAGATAATCGTGTTCAAAGAGTTTTTTACATTTGGAGCTCTAAACACAATAATTTAATTATGTTTGACCTGATAATCACTTACATGACAATGTTGTATATGCTGATTCATAGGAGTAAAAATTCTCTCTATTAATACTAACGGCCAATATTTTCATATTACATTTAGACGGAATGAGAATGCTGTCATTAGAGTTTTACAACAATCTGTTAAGCGCCGGAAGCGGGAGCTTACCTTGTTAATGCGGTTTAGTTTGGAATATTTTGTTACGTATCAAGCAGCTAAGCTCCATAACAAGGCGTACAGACTGTTTATGCAAAATAATGTATCGTAGTCGGTGTTTCTACGCTTCTCTAATGCAGTTATTTGTTTAGTTATTTACATAACATTTAAAAATTTACATACGAATAAATTATGAACAGAACTACTGACGAAAAATAGAAAAGAATGCCAAAATTACCTGAAGCATTGCCAACATTTTATTGAATCAATACTGTTTCATTACAAAAAAACATTGATAATTTTTCATGACCTTGTACACTAAATTCTAATGACGGTAAACACCTGAACCCCAGCCTAGTTGGCTGTCGTCTACTTTCTCCCTTCTCTGTCTTTCTTTTTACTTCGCTGACTCTTATTTCTCTGGCAATGATCCAAGCTTTTGCTCCATATGACTAAATTCCAGAATATTTCACATTCATTTTTCCTATCTTGAATTCTGACTTTCTTAACTCTAGTGAAGGTCCGGACAATTATTTAACTTCATATTTTTCTGAGTTAACTCAGTCAAGTCAAATCAACGATGTATCACTAACCGACTTTTCATATCGGTTAGTGCCTAAAAAC
>JAHLJT010009419.1:179301519-179322566 GCA_031308135.1 Acheta domesticus | reverse complement strand
GACAAGACAAACCAAAATGCTTTCCCGGCGCAGAACGTATCGGCCCGTGTTGATCATCAACAACCACAGCGTACAGGAAATTATATTTTCTCTACGACTACTCCGGAATGTATACATTTCCGCACGTCTATCGGATGCAGTAATGACGACGATTCCACAAGCCCGGTGAGAGAATATTATTATGTATATATGTCGACCAATCACATTCGTCTTAGTTCATTATACCACGACAGAGGGTTCTCGCAGTCGCCTGCAGAGGGTCTGTGTGCTCTGCGGCGGCTGTCGCAACTGTCGTAAGACAGGTGAGCCACGAAACAGTATGCGAGTTGGTGTTGAGGTTAAGGCGCCAATTGAATATTATTAAAATATCAATTCCAAAGTCGTAGAGAAAGTATAACCTTCTACTCGCGTAGAACGGCTATTATTCACGCGTAGAAATTCCGACACTCGGTCCTACGTCTTTCTTGTAAACATCAGCTCGCGAATAACAGCTATCATTCTACGCTCGTTGAAGAATATACTATTCTCTACGACCGTTTAATAATACGCTGGACATTTAATCGACAAATGACATCGATTGCACACCCCACGCATTCCAGTTCGGGATCCACGGCCTGCCAAACAATCACATTCCTAGAATTTTGGGAATCCAGGAGCATAATTACATTCTCTTGTAATTTGCGCTTCTTTTGAACAGCGGTAGGCAAATGAACGATATTTGCAGTTTTATGTACGTAGCCCAGACATTGTTGTGCTCGTATTTCTGGTTACTTTCGCATTGATCATTCAACAGAAAATAAATCTTGAAGCTAGCGACAGTGACAATGAAGTTTGTACTCTGCCTGAAATTCATAAAATAGCGAATTCGACAACTCTACAATTATTACCAGAAAATCAAGGAAGTATTATTAACAATCATATACAACATTTATTACAACACTGATGTAGGTATTCCTCATATTTGAGTTTCAAAAAAAAACAAAATCTGTTCAAAAGAAATTCTGAATATTTCAAGATCGTATAGAATGTAGTTTACTCCCGCATAATGGCTATTATTCATTCGTAGACATTACTGTGTACATAATGCACAATTACTATGTACATAATTACTATACACAGTAATGTGTACGAAATTTACATAGTAATAGTTTTAAATGAAATTACACCTGTTTTATTTAGAGTTATCACAATTCGGTTCCCAATAATGTTATCTTGGAAAATATTCAAAAAAAAATTTTCGTGACTCAATGAAAATCATGAGTTGCATAGTGGTAAAAACAGTAAAGAAAGACTTATACAGACCATCAAATAAAATTGTACAATAAACGTAACGAGCAAAACAAAGATTACCTGTGTATTTCTTTCTTTTGAGACCAACCTAAGTCATAATATATGTTAGTAGTGCGAGCATTCATGTCAACCACTTTGTTTCCGTTATGGAGACGCCGCTGGAAAAAGCTACTAGCAAGTGACACTTCTCACTCCTCCAACAATAAATCAGTGGGAAACTGCGACCCACAGCACTTTTCCTTGCGGCCGCTGACGCCCTCTTTCGCCTTCCTTGAGATGCGTATCGAAAACAGGTCACATATCGAGTTGCCTCGGAAACTACGGCATTTGTCTTCGGAAGATATCATCTGTAATTTGCTGCAATCACTCGTGTCAGAAACTTCGTTCACAGGCTGATAATAAATTGAATTACCTCTTCATGTTAAGAGTTTTAACACTTCAACGTAAAAGTGTGTTCGTAATTACTTTTGGAATGCAGTGCACGTACCCTTCATAGAATTTAATTAAACAAGTGTGTCGGGGCGTGCGAACAGGAAATTTTACGAGTGAAACGATTAAAAGCGATGAAGAGAACTGTCAGAAGTTTAATACATTTGAAATAAAAGGACAATTATATTGAAGGATTGATTTGAAGTATTTTGTAATAACATGATTAAACGCGCTTCAATCTAAACCGCTACATTTCAAATTAAATGGTCGATTAGAACGTCGAAACATTTGTAGGTCCTAATATTTTTGAGGAAGATTAAGCTATGACAATGAATTCAACTGTGTACGTGTTACTGTAATTGGACAAGAACATTAAACACTCTTACGAGATACTTCTTCGGGTACCATGGGATGGCGGCGGTGTCACAGTCAGCCCATAATTTCTATGGTGCCATCCCAACGGTTCCAAAACGAAATGCCCAAAAATTTCCCGATCGCATGAGTATCGAAACACTATAAAGGACCTCTTATCGTGTGCACCCTTACTTCAGCTATCGAAAAAAAACATTTCGATATTTTTAATGAAACTTGTTGCTCATAGGTCATTTAATTACATATTATTGCGGCCATATTCAATAGGCAAGGCCCGTTTTTACAGACATTAGCAGTGGGTTTTACAGACATTAGCAGTGGAAATGTTTTGTTTCTTTAATGAATGTACTATTATATATTATATTGTATTAAGCTCGTATAATCCCTTTCAGGCAAAGGTCTCCTGAAAGTAAGGAATAGCTTCTGAGTAACCACGGAGCAACCACTTCTGATGTTCTGAGTTGGTAGTATCTGTTAAATTTAATCAAAATTTTTCAACTTGCGTTATTTACAAGTTAACACTAAATATTTTTAGAAAAAGACTAATCATTAATAATCAATGTACCACTCTTTAATTACTCTCTCGTATACGTACTTCGTATATCACGGAGTTTACACATAGTATAGAGAAAGTTTTGTAATGCTGCGTAAAACCGATTTCAACGAAAATACACGTTTTGGGGTCCCCTGATACCGAAAAAGTGTTGGCTTTTTTTCGAAACGTCCGTCCACCCCGTCCGTCTGTTCGTCAACATCATTAGCACTTAAATCATACGTACGATGTTTTCCAAAATTGATATTCTCCGGTCCATCTGGCTCGACTTGAGGCGCTGCCATTTTGAAAAATGTTCTACAAAATTTGGGAATACTTTACATGAAGCCCCCCTACTATTAGGAAACCGAAAATTGATAAAATGTCAAAAAAAATCTTTCTGCAGCGATAGATGGCAGCTGGCATTAGGATGGGGCATGACCGTAAAGCGAGTCCACACCAAGAAAATTAGAAATGAGAGACTTTACTATAAAAAGTCTGGGGCCATTCTGTAGCACCACTAGTTTTTAATCTTTAATCAATGTCACATTCGAAAATTGTACAGTGTCGGTCACGCCAACTTCTTGTTAGTTTTTCGACTTAACATGGAAGCTAGTAATGCGACACTGAGGTCGATGGTTGTTTTTGTGAAGGAAAAAATCCTGTAATAACAATATTGTTGAAGTTTAAATAGTAAATAACAACTGCTGGTAACAGGTAGTTATGTTCAAACCAAATGTACGCTGGTTTGTAATATATTCATCGACTAAACTATCTCTTGCCCGGGATCACCTCAATGCTTTGGTATTTCCTATGTCCTTTCTTCGTATTTCGCACATAAGCACAGAAGACGTCAATGCACTCATGCGCCTTGGGCCTAGAGCCTGCCCCTTCTTCCCGTACCCTTCTTCGTCGAACCGAGGACTGACTCTTTGAGACGACACTAGGCGCTCAGGCTAGCAGCCTCAGTTCTGTCCTTTGTCATTATATTTGAACTATCGATGTTTAAAAACATCGATGGTTTTCGGTCGTGTATTATTAACATAAACATGCTTCCATTTTGAATATCGATATTTGGTAACATTGATGCCGCCTCACTATAGTGCGATTTTTGTAATTTCGTCCCTCAAGGCCCGTCCTCACGATGGAAGATGTCGCGGTATTTCGCGTCTTTCTCAGTCGTACCGCCAGATATAGCATGATCGCGACCGTATCAAGCAGTGCTTGCGATCATGCGACATCTACCGGCACGAGCGAGAAAGACGAGAAATAACATGTGATATTCCATCGTGGCTGTTAGGGCTTGACGGGCAAAGTCATAAAAATCGCACTATAGTGGCAGCAAATATTGGAATGCACCAACCACACTCTAGTAGAGTGCAGGGGAACGGGGCTCTTTCTCACCGTGCAAGTGTCCTGCGGAGCCAATAGGTCACGGGGCCAGCGCCGCCTCGCGCGTTCCTGCGAGCGCGTGAGCGGAAGGGTGGGCGGAAGGGTGGGCGGAAGGGTGGGCGGAAGGGTGGGCGGAAGGGTGGGCGGAAGGGGGGCGGAAGGGTGAGCGGAAGGGTGGGCGGAAGGGTGGGCGGAAGGGTGGGCGGAAGGGTGGGCGGAAGGGTGGCGGAAGGGTGGGCGGAAGGGTGGGCGGAAGGGTGGGCGGAAGGGTGGGCGGAAGGGTGGGCGGAAGGGTGGGCGGAAGGGTGGGCGGAAGGGTGGGCGGAAGGGTGGGCGGAAGGGTGGGCGGAAGGGTGGGCGGCTGCGTGGGCGCCGCGCTCTTCACAGCCGGGAGGAGCAACAGACATACCGCGGTTTTTCTAACTTTGCCCCTCAAGGCCACTCAAAGCCCATCTTCGCGATGGAATATGTCACGGTATTTCACGTCTTTCTCAGTCGTTCCGCTAGATTTCGCATGATCGCGACCGTATCAAGTAGTGCTTCCGATCATGCGACTTCTACCGGCAAGACCGAGGAAGACGCGAAATGCCGTGACATATTCCATCACTAAGACGGGATTTGAGTGGCCTTGAGGGGCAAAGGTAGAGAAATCGCAATATAGTCTGTTCTGGCGCGGCCCAGGTAACACCGGCCGCAGCGAGGTGACCCGTATGAGACGGCCATCGCCCTCTTGCAACGCGTTATTCTGTTACTTATGTTAACAATATTGTGATTACGAGAATTTCTCATTCACAAAAAAATCAAAGATGATTTATTATTTTTATTTAAAAGAGAACGATTTTCAGACACAAAGATGTCTGTTTGACAAGCAACCATCTGTGTGCAACACACCTAAGACACATGCTCTGCTCAGGTGGAGTGCTCACGAGCAAGCGAGCAAGAGCACTCAAGTCAAGAGTCTCGTTCCCTCTCTCTCTCGTTTTCTCTCATGTCTCCCTCTCTCGTTTTCTCTCATTGTTTCCCTCTCTCGTTTTCTCTCACCGTCTCCCTCTCTCGTTTTCTCTCACCGCCTCCCTCTCTCGTTTTCTCTCACCGCCTCCCTCTCTCGTTTTCTCTCACCGCCTCCCTCTCTCGTTTTCTCTCACCGCCTCCCTCTCTCGTTTTCTCTCACCGCCTCCCTCTCTCGTTTTCTCTCACCGCCTCCCTCTCTCGTTTTCTCTCACCGCCTCCCTCTCTCGTTTTCTCTCACCGCCTCCCTCTCTCGTTTTCTCTCACCGCCTCCCTCTCTCGTTTTCTCTCACCGCCTCCCTCTCTCGTTTTCTCTCACCGCCTCCCTCTCTCGTTTTCTCTCACCGCCTCCCTCTCTCGTTTTCTCTCACCGCCTCCCTCTCTCGTTTTCTCTCACCGCCTCCCCTCTCTCGTTTTCTCTCATCGCCTCCCTCTCTCGTTTTCTCTCACCGTCTCCCCCTCTCGTTTTCTCTCACCGTCTCCCCCTCTCGTTTTCTCTCACCGTCTCCCCCTCTCGTTTTCTCTCACCGTCTCCCCCTCTCGTTTTCTCTCACCGTCTCCCCCTCTCGTTTTCTCTCACCGTCTCCCCCTCTCGTTTTCTCTCACCGTCTCCCCCTCTCGTTTTCTCTCACCGTCTCCCCCTCTCGTTTGTTCTCTCACTGTCTCCCTCTCTCGTTTTCTCTCACTGTCTCCCTCTCTCGTTTTCTCTCTCTGTCTCCCTCTCTCGTTTTCTCTCTCTGTCTCCCTCTCTCGTTTTCTCTCACTGTCTCCCTCTCTCGTTTTCTCTCACTGTCTCCCTCTCTCGTTTTCTCTCTCTGTCTCCCTCTCTCGTTTTCTCTCACTGTCTCCCCCTCTCGTTTTTCTCTCACCGTCTCCCCCTCTCGTTTTCTCTCACCGTCTCCCCCTCTCGTTTTCTCTCACCGTCTCCCCCTCTCGTTTTCTCTCACCGTCTCTCCCCCTCTCGTTTTCTCTCACCGTCTCCCCCTCTCGTTTTCTCTCACTGTCTCCCCCTCTCGTTTTCTCTCTCTGTCTCCCTCTCTCGTTTTCTCTCACTGTCTCCCTCTCTCGTTTTCTCTCTCTGTCTCCCTCTCTCGTTTTTCTCTCTCTGTCTCCCTCTCTCGTTTTCTCTCACTGTCTCCCTCTCTTCGTTTTCTCTCACTGTCTCCCTCTCTCGTTTTCTCTCACTGTCTCCCTCTCTCGTTTTCTCTCTCTGTCTCCCTCTCTCGTTTTCTCTCTCTGTCTCCCTCTCTCGTTTTCTCTCACTGTCTCCCTCTCTCGTTTCTCTCACTGTCTCCCTCTCTCGTTTTCCTCTCACTGTCTCCCTCTCTCGTTTTCTCTCACTGTCTCCCTCTCTCGTTTTTTGTCGCGTTTTCTCTCTGTCTCTCACTATCTGTTTCCCGCGTTCCCTCTCCCACTCGCTCCCTCTCTCATGCCCTCTTCTCGTTCTCTCGTTCCTTTTCATTCCCTTTCTCTCTTTCCCTTCCGTTTCATTTCTCGCTATCTCTCATTCCATCTTTCTCTCATTCTCTCTCTTTCTTTCCCCCGCGACCGGCAATGTCAATGGGTCATCGAGCGCTAGCCGCTTCGCGCCTTCCTACTCCCCTGTGCGTGCGTGCGTGCGTGCCCGCGCGCTGCGCTCTCCAGAGCCGCGAGGATTCGTAGGTGCCGCTCACAATGGCGCTCTGCGGCGGCCCGAATAACGCCGTCCGGCGCGGCGCGGCGCTGCGCGGCGCGACCCGAATAAGACGGCAGCATCCTCTTGCAACGCACATAAAAGGCCGCCTCACAACTCTGCCATCACCTGCTGAAAAGCGACGGCCCGTGAATCATAAGCACATTCAGAACGGCCGTATTATTACCTCGCACTCGCAGCTTCGGCTTTGTGGGTCGTGAGGTGCTTTTGTGATGGCTGACGCCTGTAGCGGCCAGCGGCCTGTCCGCTGGAACACTGTCTTTGCGAGGCGAAGTTCCTGTTCCGCTGTGGTGTATGACGAACAGAAAAGAAACAAGGTTTTGAAGCGGAAACGAATTGACTATCGTAAATAGAATAGAATATGAATTGTTGAATGTAACAAAAGTATTAAAAGAATATCGAGCTCCGATTGGGACATTTAAAAAATATTTCATTTTTGCAATAATTCTAATATCAATGAAATAAATTATTAATTTCTAAATAATACATTATTAATTTAAGTTATATTAATAATTATAATGAATAATAAATAAATAACTTAATAATTTTATTTATTGCTTTTATTTGCATTTTAGCGACATTTCTGTAACTGCGATGAATGAACTGGAAATATTGATATTTGCATACAACATTCCAGTGATGAAAATGGAATACACGTAGAACGATATGAGACTCCGCTTTAAATAAAGCAGAGCAGTTGCAAATGGGTCGTGCTATTGTCTTCTATCTCCTAATGCCATTACGTTAACCCACATCGAAGCTGAACGAGCTTGTGAAGCTTCGAAAGAAAGCCAACCGACCCCCTCCGTGTGATGTGACAAGCTGTTTCACTCCTGAGAATGGAAACAATAAAAGCAATTATGTTTTTAATGGGAGAGAGGGAAACTGCATTTAAAAGCGAATTAGCATGGCGAATTAGTAGGAAGAAATGTAGACGGGAAGCAGGGTATAACGAATATTTTGTTTTTCGTATCTAGGTAACGATGGAAATATCTACAAGTACCCAGAGGCGACCAGAGAAACCCAGAGACCTGGGACAGCTGATCCAAGGGAGCCCCTTATTTCAAACAAAAAATTCCCTCCTCCCCAATTCATTAACAGAATTCATTTCTCCATGCATCAGAAATAACTTTTAGTGTTAAATTCGGATTAAAGATAAATATATTTTTCATTTCTTTTGAATGAAGAAAAAACAATTCGGAGCCCCAATTAAGTCGGGGCCTGAGGCAAGTTGTACTACCTGTCTCCCTTCTGGACGCCTTTGCGATTACAATATCTCACGGAATGTTTTATGAGTACAAAACAATGAACTTCTTGCAACATTCTAAAGTTTCTCTTGCCGATTTAGAACACTGTCAGTTCAATTATCTCAAAGGTGCCCTACATCATATTTCTTCTTCTCGCGAGTGAAGGTTCGATCTCGTCATCCCAGCTCACACGACAAAAAAACAGCAGCAGCAGCAGCAGCAGCAACAAAAAAAATAACCAACACTGGAACCAAACGATTATGGGAGTGGTTGGGGCAAGAATTTAGCCTCAACAGACCGCTCGAGATTGTTTTTTATTCGTGTTTGTCGCTGCCTCCTGCGGCGCGACACAATGAAAGGGCCATTAACTCTCGCGGGGGCCGAAGACGGGGAAGTGGCGCGGGGCCGGCCCGACCGCCTACGCCGCCGTCGCTGATGACCAGGCGAAGGCCCGCTCCCTCACAACCCAGGTTGCGCTGGGTGATTTCGTGTAACCTACATTCCTATTTACCGATGCGCAGAACTAAGCCGACCAATACATTGCGCCAACCTTCGCATTAACAACGGCCACACCAACGACATAGATAATGATAGTAATAATAATGATGATGATAATATTCATAAAAATAACAACTACGTCGCTAATAGACAGTATAACAGAATACAAGAAATAAAAGGGTGTTCACTGTCTCGTTCAATTGCACTGTTCTTATACAATCCCTTTTCTGGCCGTAGCTGCAACGATTTAAACACATCCCACTTTCTTTTGAGAACGCATGAAGTAGTTCATCTGATTAACAGTTATATCTCGTTCAATAACGACCGAAGGACTCAATTATATTTTACCAAATTTGGGAGAGCTTTGTCCTCTAGCGTAAGTTGGTCGTATTGATAGTTTCTTTTGTAGCGAATCTTCAAGAAAAAGAGGAGAAATTATTAAATGAATAGAATCCATCAACAGTATTGAGAAGAGTACGTGAGAGCAGGTAAGGCATTCACGCTAGGACGACTTTTTAAGATTTGTGGATGTTAGTAAACTGTTCGAAAGTCTGCTGAATACACCGCAGGCCTTAAATGGTAATGTAAGCATAAAATATTTACTTTAGACGGTGCAACCATTCACTTTAAACTCTTTAACAGTACTATAATTTTAGGTCAAGGTGAGACAGTAAAGTCAATTAAGGATGCAAAAACCGTTTTCATTGCTTTCAAAACTTTGCGTGATTTCAGTACGCCACGAAGCTTTAATTTGCTTCAGTTTTCTCCTACTTTGTGAATGTTTACGTAGGGTAAAAGTAAATGATCTCGAGCAAATCTTATAATGATATTTTGGTGTCCGTTTCATCATTTTTATTCTATGTACCTTTTGTAATTAATTGTGAAGTCTATTGCACTTATAAAACTTACATTAACTCATTTCCTTTTCTTAAAAAGTGTATGTGAAACCGATTCCCATGCCCGTAGTGAACGATCGGTTCCGTTTTTTATGACAAAGATGGTTATGAAGCGCATCAATTAAGTGTAATATAATTGGCATTTTTTGGGGAGCAGGAGGGGGTCCACCTACTAAAAACATCTATTTTTGTTTTGAATTTAAAAATTGTTTCATTTTTGCTCTTCAAAATGCATTTTACATTTTTAGTTTACGCTCTAGAAATTGAAATATCGTTATTTATATAAATGCATGCACCGAATGTGGGCGTGGTTCGACAATATGACTTTCAAGATATGGTGTTCTTTATATGTATTGTCTTGATGGTGACTCTGAAGGGTTCAAGGGTAATTAAAACCATTATGTGCAGATGTAACTGTACAAACATTTGAATGCCTAATCAACATTCAATAGCGGAATTAGGGTGAGACTGAGAAAATTGAAACAAACACTTGCTACTACAAATTTAAGTGAAGGGAAAACTACAAGGTAAGATGTCAATTCACTGATTAAACAATCGATAGGTTGCAGAAATGTTATGGTTATGTCATAAGACGAAGTACTGTCTCTGCTGAAGACATGGATAGAGCAGTGTGGACTCTGTTGTGCGCCGTGGCATACGAAAATCCAACTCTAGCGCAAGCGCATTGTTGTCGAATTCTGCGTGCAGTCACTCTTGGAGCCCCTAGGTTACATGTTTTCGCAACTTTTAGTGAGAATCGATTATTGTATTGCTAATTTGAACTAAAAGTTACAGTGATCTATTGTTTATAGCTTCAGAGAAAATGTTCCTTAAACATGAAATTATGAAACTTACGGGAAATGGCTGTTAAAGTTTCATAACCAAAAAAAGGCTCATATAACCAGCTTTTGGCGTTTTGTAGCACCCCTGATCTCTATTGTCAATTTACTTGTGACTCCGATTTGAAATAGCTGTTCATAGAATTATTAAGGGCAAAGGCATATAAAAATAATACATAAATGACATAATTTAAGGGGATCCAGAGTGACTTATCTTCCCCATGTAAATTTTAGCAAATTTATAGCCTTTTTTTGGTTATGTAACTTTAACAGCCATTTCCCGTAAGTTTCATAATTTCATGTGTAAGGAACATTTTTTCTGAAGCTATAAACAGTAGATAACTGAAACTTTTTGACAATATTGCTGGCTCCATTTTATTCATTTTTATGACAAACTGTAAAAATATATTGCTTGAGTTAAAAGTTAGAGAGTAAAACTTTAGTTTTTCTTAAAAAATTAGTGCATTATTAAAAAAATTGTACAACAAAAACTAACAATTATTTATTAACAATATAATACAACTTTGTTTAAAAACAGTCATAGAAGATGCTGGACAAATTTCAAAATTATATCTTTAGTAGTTTCTGAGAAAATATTCCTTAAATTTTCTAAAATTTACATGGGAAAGATACGTCACCCCGAAACCCCTTAAATTATGTCATTTATGTATTATTTTTATATGCCTCTTGCCCTTAATAATTCTATGAACAGCTATTTCAAATCGGAAGTCACAAGTAAATTGTCAATATAGATCAGGAGCATGGGGCCGCGGATGAAAGCATTTAATAGTACACAGAAATAGGGTCCTTCTCTGCAAACAGGTGCGATCTGAGTCGCTGTGGTGAAGTGCCTTTGTAGATTTAAAGCACCAGAGTACCGTTCAAAATGCGTAAATTCCTCATTCTGCAATTTCATCACGTCTAATTTCAGTCTCTCTTGACTCGTAAATGATACTTCTGGGAAACAAGTGTTACTTAATCTGATTATGGTCTAGTTTTCCAATTGGCCGAACTCATACTGCTATGTAATCCAGAAGCATTTAAAACGAATGCTGATGTTGAGCATGAGGTACATGACTCCGCTTTTATAAAAAAAATTGATCTCTCATTTTTATTCGACGAAACCCCCTTATTCGACATAGCACGTTTCTGTGAAGTGCCGCCGAGCGTTTTTTGAAAGCTTGAATACTGGGTCAGACCTTCGTTGAAAGGCTTCTAGTCTAAAGTATTCTGCCGCCATTTCTTGTCTCGTTTGTAACAAGAAGTGCAAAAGCTGATGAGAGAAGGCAAGAAACAGATGGCGATTGTCTGCCAAGGCAAGGGAGACGAGGAGAGGAGATCGAGCAAAGCAATCTCGCCAGGTAAATGGATCGTGTGCGACGGATAGGTCAATGGCCGGGATTCCAAAGGGAGATTATATGCCCGCGCTACGATAGTGCTTTTAAGTGAAAGTCATGGGAGATTGTAACCGTTGATTACAAGGAAGCGAGCGAGAACACCAGGAAGATCGGAGGCGATGGAGAAGGTGGAATTGAGAGCGAGAGTAGATACAGTCGCATTAAAGGACATGAATTCGTAAATGGAAATCCAAGAGAGGGAATTTGGTTCGAAGGGTTAGAAACAACATGGAAGAAGAAAAAAACGAGAGCGTGGGACCTTCAAAGGGGTGGTTGAGGATGAGAGGGATGACTAGCGCAAAAGCGAAGACGCGGATTTACCCGAGAAAGAGGACGAAAGCAGGGGTAGAGGTGAAGGCAAAGCGATGAAGGTCAAGGCGAGGGCGAGAGGACAGAGTGAGGTGAGGACAGAGTCAGAGTCAAAGTCAAAGGGTAAGATCAAGAAATGCAAGGTGAGAACGAGTTTGACGTCATGCACCTCAAGAGAAGCGACTGTAGGAGAGGTAAATATCTGCATATCTTCGTGTCATGGGAGCTCCGCCCGGCCATTAATTAGGTCGCGTCGCGACGCCGGCGGCGGCGGCGGCGGCGGCGGCGGCGGCGGAGGCGGCGGCGGCGGCGGCGGCGGCGGAGGCGGCGGCGGCGGCGGCGGCGCGGCGGCGGCGGCGGCGGCGGCGGCGGTGGCGGTGGTGGTGGTGGCGGCGGTGGCGGCGACGGTGGCGGTGGCGGCGGCGGTGGTGGCGACGCCAGTAGGACGCGGTGGCTGCGACGGCGTCTTCCGGGCGGACGGGTGGGCGAGGCGGGGCGGGGTGGGGCGGGGCGGGCAGCGCCCATTCTGCAGCCAATGTAGCGTCTCCGCAGCTGAATGAAACCGCCGAAGTGGCACGATAATGTTTGCATGCCGCCTGGCGTCGGGCGTGAGGCGTCCGTCAATGTCGGCCAGCGGGGTAACGGGGCTGCCGTGTTTCAGGGGAGACGTCGCCTGACGCGGGGCCTCTCCTCGCACTTTGCGCATTGTATCTTCTTCGCCCGCGGCGGCGGAGGAGGGGGAGGAGGCGGAGGCGGACATCCCAGCTGGTCCCTAGTGACGCCCAGCCCTCCCGCCGCGCCGGCGCCGTAGGTCGCTGCCGCGGCCGACCTCGCTGTCTCGCGGGGGAGATCGCCAGGCAGGTCAATGCTCGGTCCAAGTCGGCATCTCCGCACCTCCATAAGCGCGACTTCGCGAAGGAGGAATATTTCATAAGACAATACTCGCGCGCAGACAATGAACTGAAATCAGCGACCTTCTGCACACTTCTTCCCTTACTGTACGATGATCCATTGCTTAAATATATTTTACCCCCTACTCTTAAATACATTTTTTCTACTTTCATTGTATATTGCTGTCATTTGATGGCTGCAAACAGTTACATAATGATAGTCATTACGATACAGATTTCATTATGATACAGTTCCTTGACCAATCTCAGAGAAGTTTACAAACCAAGTATTGACACTTAATGAATCATTGAGAATCGTTCTAGTCAATGTTCATTCGATTGTGAACATTAAAATTACATTTGATATTATGTTTGTCATTTTTCATTTCTTTCATTAGTAGTAATTTTTCGTGGAATATTATTTAAAATAAATTGGATTTTAATTTCACTTTGATCCTATTTGACTAGCTCAGTACTCCATCGCAGGCGGACTGGTAGCCACAGCCACCTGCGGCAGCATGCAAGGGTAGGGTTAGAGAGCTGCCCGCTAAGTGGCCTTGGCTGAATCCTTCATGTCAGCTGCCACGAAATGATTCAATGTAAAAGTTTAACTTATAATAGTCGTAGAAAAAGTACCATATGAAACTCGATGTAATGGATATTAATACACTCGTGTGAAGTTTACGATACTCGCTCGTTTCTCTTTCGTATTGCAATATCACGCTCGTGTATTAATACCCATCGTCGTCTCATAATGTACTATAAATCCTTTTTATTCAGACTCCGCAGGAACCAAGTAATTATTTGCTGAAATTTTTGTAAAATGGCTTTTCATAATTATTCACTTTTATTACTTCATAAACAAACGTGTTACAGTATTCGAGATGAAGTAAATATTAATTATCTTAAATCTGGTAATGTAATTGGTATTTGTCCCTGGGAAGAGGAAAAATAGAGCATTGTCCATAACCAGATATGTATAAAACATTAACGTCCGAAGTCTTATATTCTCCACGTGTCTCGACCTATTGTTTTGCCCCACATATTGGTATTTTCTCGAGGATCGCATAATTAGACCAAGTCATGGTTCAAAGGATCTCGTGCAAGTCACTTCCGTGGGAGTTAGTCCCACGAAAAAGTTCTGTCTGACCTATCGTATATCTAGTCGTTTCCATAATTAATTTGATGTCTTACCATTCATTTTAATATTGTGATAACGCAAGGTGTGAATCTAATTACTAAGTACAAAACACATTATTGTATAATTATATTAATTTTTATGTATTTTTTGTAAAATCAAAATCTGTAAGAAAACATTATAGGTTCTTATCTACCATTTAAAATTGTAAAGTTACCCTCTGCTCCTCTCAAATGGACTGTCATTGCATCGAAGTTGTCATCGCTTGGAAATATGCAGTTTTTTCGTCATTCTGGGAAATTAATTTTCAAATCTAATTTCACTACAATAATTCAGAGAAAATTGATTACCATCTTGTTATATATAGCGACAAGTTTTTTTTACGTATTTCACTGTGAAAAAGATGAGTAAACTATAAGTTAAAGATGTTTCTGATAATTGTCATAACACGTAGATCCACTGCTTTAAACATTTATTTACTTTATTGGCGAGTGTTTTTTTATTTTAAAATTATGTATTTCTGTTTGCGTACACTTGTAGACAAAACAACTCTCATAAATCGACGTTATTAATTAACGAATGGCTTACAACGTGAAAAAATTGTGAGCATAATCGGTTAGGAAATTTACTTTTAAGAGAGATAGCGCCACGAAAGTTTAGTCACTGAAATAATATTCGAAAAATCAAATTTTGACTCCTTTGTAATACTTTCCACTTCTCATTATGCAAAGGCAATTTAATTAGTTGAGGATAGTAGCATTTTCCTACAGTATTGTCTAGGTTAACTTGTATTTGCAAGCTTTAAATTTTGATCGACGTTACGTTAGCCCGACTTCAAATCCGCTATAGCAACACTGCTATATTGTCTGGTTATAAGTGCGCGATAAAAAGAACAGAGCCCTCCAAGGAACGTACTTTACGAATTGAATCGAAAGTTCTTTGAAATTGAATCAGAAAAATGACTAATGACTAAATATATATCTTCTTTGTGAAGAAAACGAAGATTAAAAATCTAGTGTTAGAGTAATTACTCAGAATGTCTAAAACTTACGACAAACCTTAGAAGCTTGTGTCGTGGCTGGAATTAAAGCTTTTATAAGAAAGTACGGAGGATGCTATTTGATATATAGAGTTTATGCTATCAGCCATACCATGAGGGCGAACTTTAGTAGAACATTTATTTATGGTAGATCTCGTCAATGATTGTCTCTTTATTTTTGAAGACACTAACAAAAACTTGAATAAAGTGTTCCAATCCGATATAATACACATTTTTAAAATCTTAACCGGAATCATTATCTTAAAAAGTCATTCATTCATTAATTTCACATGCACACGTACCGTTTTAACTGCTATGCAATTTGTTTTTGTTTAGAATCGCTGTCTCATTACTGCAATCAAGTTCAATAAGTGTTTATCATACGAAATTAAATAAAATTAACCATCAAATTGTTCATGGGTGTTCAGCAATTACTTAGTACATAGTTTGACGACGTTCCGGAACTTTTTTCTCTTCAGGGCTATGGAACAGATAAATACACTTACTACAGTTTTATCACACTTACATGTTACAAATATTAGAAGAAAATACAAATATGCAAGTTATGCATTTTTCTTCTACCTAATATTTGTAACATGTGTACGTAGTAAACCTATATTTATTGGATGTCTGCTTTGAGGGAACAAACATTGGCAAACTAATATACTAATTATTTTTCCAAGGCCCTTGAACTATTCCCATAATTAAAATTGTGGTTGTGAATTCAAGAAATAATAAAATTAACTTGCCTTGCAGTCATTGCACGTGTTTGTTTTTAGAATAATATCTTGTTTTACAAGCGCTGTCAACACATGCCAACATTCTTAAGATTCTCATGTCTCTAATAATGATGCAAACAAAAAATGAACACCGTTGTAAGGAATTTCTTCAAACAATAGACTTCTAAGTATCTTTTTCTACTCCCGTTGTATAATGCTGTCATTGGATGGCTGCAACCATTTGTATAATGATGGTCATTTCGATACAGTTTTCACTAAGATGCAGGTTCTTGATCAATCACAGGGACGCTTACAAACCACGTATTGGCACTTCATTAATCATTGAGAATCGTTGCAGTAAATGTTTCGTTCGGGTGTGATTATTAAAATTGTATTTATTATTATATTAGGCTTCGCAGTTTTTAAAATTTTTTTTATTAGTGGTAATTTTTAAGTGAAATATTATTTCGTATGACGTTTCCAGAAATGAGAGAAAATGCGAAAATGGTGACGTCGGAATATTATTGCCGCAACTATTGTAGTCCCTCGCGGGCGCTCTAGTAAAACAAAGCCACCTGCGGGTGTAAGGTAGAGAGGTGTCTGCTAGGTGGCCTTGGCTGAATTTTGCATGTCAACTGCCACGAAACGATTCGGTGGAGAAGTTTAACTTACAAAAGTTACCATAAGTCGTAGAAAAAGTACCGTATGAAACTCGATGTAATGGGTATTAATACCCATCATTACATCATCGTTTCATAATGTACTATTAAACAAACTTTTTTACATTACTACAAACAATGAAACACAATATTTATCAAAAATATTACTATTGTTAATCTTCAAACCCTTATTTAGCATCGTGAGTCATTTCGTTATATGACAGAGGTTAGGTTGTTTCGACGCCAATACTATCAAACCAACTGTGTATCTGTATTTTCGAACCAAAGAGCGTCTATAAAAAGAGAACAAGAGTTTTTTGTTATTAAATGTTGTTAACAACACTCATTCCTATCTTGTATTCATAATTTACCCACAGTATATGTATTCATAGAAATACGCAAATAGCAAGAGGCGTCTGTCTTTAAGGCTATACGAGATAACAGGGGATTGCCTAGTAATTCATAATTTTTAATGCTTAACATTTTAGAACACTTTTAAAACATCACGTAGACATGTGCAAAACATCTGAAAATATTTGGTATACATAATAAAACACTCATATCAAGTTTATCATAAAATACAAATGCATTACTCTCAAAGAGGAAGGATAAAATCCTCACTTACTGTGCAGAACATAAACGAGTGACCATCTCAACATTTTGTTTTATTAATCAAAGAAAACTGCACGAAAAACCTTATTGAGATGGGGGTCCTACACCTAGATATTACAGTAATATTTTAAAGTAATAAATATAATTTTAATATGATGATAAAAGCCATTGAATATCTAAAAGGCTGGGCCTCCTGTCAGAACAAGGGGTGGTTTTGCTTATCTCTTTAGGGTGAACCAGTCCTTAAGAGATTTTTTATTATGATAATAAATTAAAATGAAGTAACCATAATATAAATAAAATAGCGTAAATCAAGATTTACATGGTATTTATTAGCTGACATAGAATTTTTCTTAACATCCAAAATTATTTCACCGCCTAAAGTATAAAAAATATACATTAATCAATATATAACGTAAACAAGAAAACCTTTGAATCAGTTTATTGCAAATTCGCTTTGAAATAACATTCATAAACAATTTTGTTAACGCCTTGCTTTCTGTATCTTTAGAAAACCTAAAGAAGGATACGTTTGGCGAATTCTTTTGATTGTTGCTACAATTGGGGTGCTATGGCATTGGGGTACTATTGCACTACTGGCATTTCCGAATGTTGTTGGCATTTTTAATCGTTCATAAATGCATGCAGATGTTAGTTGCAAATGATGTTATCAATCACAATTTAACAATGGCAAGTGAGCTAAGAGCGGAAAATAAATAATTTTCAATCGATTCAACTCACTGCATCATAATTGCACTGCTATCACATACCATCAAGTAAACCACGTGTTAACTGCATGCAAATATATATGCCGCACCTCAACAAACTGGTGCTTCCTCTTGCTCGCCACTGGGCGCACTAAGGTCGCACCGGACGAAAAAATTATAGGGAGCTTCGCAACCGTTATATTAAACTGTGGTAGGGATTCCTATGCTCAAGAAAACGTCCGCGTACAATACGCAAAAAACCTACAATTTCTCAAAGAACATAATTGACCCAATTAATCTGAAACCAGCGAGGTTATCATCCAAGTAAAATCGCATCCAGTATTTTCTAATGATTTACCTTAGACATTAACAGGTGTGATCCATTTCTTAGAAATTAATTTATTTCACATGCCGTATCAAGAAATTTAACTGTATTATAGGCAGAGGATAAACCTATGTGTGTGGATATATATATATATATATATATATATATATATATATATATATATATATATATATATCCTAAGTTACTGCAATATTCCTGATGACTGTTTTTGTTAAAATATTTAATTTATTGCAGTGTTGTAAGAAAGTTTGATTTTTGAGCAATGTGTGCATTTTACTTGAAAACCATTTTGTGGTTTAGCTCTGCAGCATTTTGATGCTGCAGGCCAGTATTATAGCTGCTGCAGGCCAATGCAATTGAAATCCATGGGAATCTAGTAAGAAATTTTCATATTAAACATTGCATCAGTGTAACCTGAGGTCATCATTAATATGTATCTTTATTGTAGCGCTTGTTACCTAATTATACACAGTGACCTTCGTCATTCTTACTAATAAACACGCACATATTTGTGACAGCTTCGCACTCAGATGCATAAAGTGCAAAACCAATCATTTGAAGGAGGAAACCCGTTTGAATTGGGTTTAATTCTCTAAAATTGCAGAATAACTTATATCTACTCAGGAATCTGAATGCAACACATCACTTTCGCAAGTCAAAATAAAAAAAATAATTAAAAAGGATTGTTTTAAATTATTTATTTAGGGTCTTCCTAGAAACAACTAGGTCATCGACGACCACAGTTACAAAAATACAGTATCTATAAAAGTTTACAACAGTTACAAACACATACAGACAATTACATGAAACATAAAGCACTCAATTGTTAAATACAATTTATCAGATTAAATTTCGTAAGATGTTGAATAATATTCATGTGGTCGTAGTAGGAGTTGAATATAGAATGAATATAGAATGAAGATCACCAGTAATGATGAGACTTTCTCTGTCAGTCTCTGTCAGTCAATGAGGTGCATAGTCGATACTGGGAGATTGTAACTTGGGCAAAGGTCAGGAGTAGTCTTCTTCATTAGGCAGCTATGGTTAAGCTTAAAATGACCTATACGCAGTCTGGTTATAACCACCTGATGCCTTCTGCTATGATCCCAAGGGGGAAGAGGGTTGAATTTCCTCTTCATGATATCATGAGATTCAATGTCAAGCTCAACACGGTACTTCGCAAGTCTAACACTCAGTGGTTTTAGGATAGTTAGAATGATTTGCATATTGAAAGGACTTGGAGAGGTTACAGATATTACTGAGTATGGGATTTGGGCACAACAATGAGTAGAGGTTTTTTCTTCCAGAACATCTATTTAATACACACTTTTAACATCCCCTTTTTCTTCTTATTGAATTGATATCGTGGATGTGACTAAAGGGGGGACGAGAAAGCACTCGTCGCCCTCTGCCCGCTTTCGTGATGAAAAGAGAGCAGTAGAGGAGGCGCCCACGACGCAGGAGATAGCATCAGCCCTCGTGAGAACGGAAGTTCACGTGAGGTGATCTCACTGCGCGCACGACCGCAGCGGGGACGCAGCTTCGCTTAGATTTGAAGTACTCGCTGTGTAATGTTCGTATCGGTACAAAAGAAACCAGGTTCCGAACCAGGTATCTCCCACCATGCCCCAGCCGAGACTGGCTGTAAGCGCCAGTCTGGTCTCCCGGCATGTGTGGTAATGTAGTGCACGTAGGCGTGTATAATCAAGGTGCAAGTATTGATGAAGGAAGGGGAAGGAAAGATCGCGCACGGTTCATGGCCGTTTGTTAGGATACTGCTCAGTCATTCACCTGGTGTCGATCGAAGTAACCACGGAAAACTACTGGGCAGATCAGCCGGCCGCTAGAATTCTCCTCCAGACAGCGGCTGAATTCGACCTAGCTCTCTGGCCAGTGTCGAAAATCCTGGCGCGGTCGGAGCTCGACCGCTAGGATCTCCCGGTCATAAGCATTGCAGCGACATCGACTGGTGTCCTGAGCCACCTAAGCTGGTTTGAAAATCATGTCAACCATTTTCAAATGTTATAAAGGAATAACTTTGGGCGCAACAAAAATAACAGAACATTTTACGTCATGGAACTCGCGTAACGAACTAAAAATGTTTTATTCAAATTTCAATAAAAGAATAGAACACAAAGAAGGTATCGGAGTAGTCAAAAACAGAGTTCTTCTTCAGCACAAAAAGCAGGATGAGTTCGTTAATTCCAACTTCTTTCTGAACGTGTATTCTCCGATTATTCGATCGCAATGGGTCGGCGCATGGGTCTGTCACCTGTACAGCGATACGATTACACAGTCGTTTAAAGGGAGGCCCCTCCGCTTGGCAACGAACAAGTGAAGACCAGAAATTGCATTGCGGAAAATGAGAGAGAAGAGGGAGAGACGTTGCCAGCGCGCGGGGGCGGGGGAGCGAAAGCGCAAGGGTCGTGGCCCAGAGGGCGTGGGGCGTGCCACAAACATCCTTCAGGCGCTCGCGTGTGAGGGCCCCCCACCGCCGCCACCGCTGCCACCGCCGCTGCTGCAGCCGCCGCAGCCTCCGCCCCCGCCGCCGCCCCCGCCGCCGCCCCCGCGGCCGCCCCCGCCGCCGCCCCCGCCGCCGCCCCCGCCGCCGCCCCCGCCGCCGCCCCGCCGCCGCCCCCGCCCGCCGCCCCCGCCGCCGACCCCGCCGCCGACCCCGCCGCCGCCACCGCCAAGACCGCCGCCCCCTCCGCTTGCCGCCACGACCGTGGTACCGTCTGCTGGCCTGAGAGCGACGCCTGCGCCAGCCGAAAACGGAGCATGTGAGCACCCGAGCGGCGGCGGCGGCGGCGGCGGCGGTGGCGGCGGTGGCGGCGGTGGCGGTGGTGGCGGCGGTGGCGGTGGGCGGCGGTGGCGGCGGTGGCGCTGGCGGTGGCGGCGGTGGCGGTGGCGGCGGTGGCGGTGGCGGCGGTGGCGGCGGCGGTGGCGGCGGTGGCGGCGGCAGCAGTGAAGACGATCGCAGTGAGGGCGGCGGTGGAGTGGGGAGAAGGGTGGGGGGAGGAGACCGGCGGCGCGGT